>JASAMW010006400.1:0-42513 GCA_030247985.1 Epsilonema sp. ZAB3_2
AAAGGGCGGCGACCAGTGGTGGCTTGTCGCTGACGGCGCTTCATCTGCTTTCCCACCACCACATTCCAGTCGCCGGCCCCATCCTCAGTCTCCCCCAGCTCGCCTTCCTCTTTCTCTTCATTCTCCTTTTCTTTGGCTTCTCGCACACTTCGCAGTTCCTCCATCAGAGCTTTGAATTCCCCCGTGAGTGTGCTAATATCCTTTTGCAGCTTGGAAAGAGTGGGGCCTTCATCAGCTGATGGGGGAGAGGTACAGAAAGAGGCGTCATCATCTGCCTCGCTCTTCAAGCGCGTGGAGCATGGAGGGCAGAGGAAGGTGAATTTCGCACAGGAGGACAGGAGCGCGGAGGACACTGCGAGCAGATTGTTCTCCTGTTTCTTTGCCGTTTCCGCTCTATTCCTGGCTGCGGTTCCGACCTTAACTGCTTCCTTGAGGGCGGGGAAGGCACAGGGAACGCACGCTTTGCTATCCGCGCAGATACCACACATGATCATGGAAGTTTGGGGCGTTTCCGAGCAAATGGAACAGTTTTTGACGACAGGGTTGATGGATACTGCAGGGTTAGGCCTCGCTTCAGGTGGGGTCTTCATAACGGCCGATTCCGCCGTCGCTGCCATTTTGGGAAGGAGCAGCTGCAGAATTCTTGTTTCTCCCCTTCGCGCAGTCCTGTTAGCACTGAGTTATACCTGATTCTTCCAAATAAATTTCCACATAAAGATTTTTCTTTCAGACTTTCTTTTTCTTCAGACTTTCTTTTTAATATCCCTTATGACCAGCTTACATAGGTAGGTTAGGTACCTTCCTGTACATGGGGGGTTATACACCAGGGGGGGGGGGGGGATATACATAGGACCAAGGAGCTATAAGTAGAGGAGGCGACACTCGACCTGATTCTGGGCGTTGGCAGTGTCCGTGCCTAGCAAGGTTTCGACCTCTCTTCTTCAGGCATCCGTGGCATTCCAAATAGACAGAATCCAGCCAAGGTACGATAATACATATACCCCAACTTTCTTCGATCTTTTCAATGGTGGGGTCGGCGTTAACCCACTCCCAATTCGTATGGCCAAAAATGACCGTTTTTCAGATTTTTGCCAAAAGTAGGGTATTTTGCTGGCCTCAGCGCAACACGCACAGAGCCAGCCAAATGCTGTCCTTCTCAAATTCCACCACCAAAGGTCCAAGCTTCGCACTGATGTTGTCAACTCCTTCCCCACCCATCTGGCAACCTGAGAAATTGATGGAAAACCGCCTTTTTACATGCATTTCTACCCAAATATGCTACCCTAGTGCAGTCAAGCAAAGAAATTTAGAGTACACTACCCTAGTTTTATGCGTAGATTTTGAAAATAAATGTGGTTTTTTCATTTTCCTACGTTTAAGGCCTGATAAACCCGGTTTTTCACGTGTTCTCGGATTGAAAAGTGTGCTAAAAGCAAACATATTAAAAATCAGGTACCCTGGCCTAATTTTATGTGTAGATTTCAAAAATGACCTTAATTTTAATGGCATAAAAAGATGCTATTTAGGCCTTAAAAGTGGAAGAATGTAAAAATTAAGGTCATTTTTGAAATCTACACATAAAATTAGGCCAGGGTACCTGATTTTTAAAAGTTTGCTTTTAGCACACTTTTCCATCCGAGAACACATGAAAAACCGGGTTTATCAGGCCTTAATCGGTGGAAAATAAAAAAAACCACATTTATTTTCGAAATCTACGCATAAAACTATGGTAGGGTACTCTAAATTTCCCTGCTTGACTGCACTAGGGTAGCATATTTGGGTAGAAATGCATGTAAAAAGGCGGTTTTCCATCAATTTTTCAGGTTGCCAGTGTGGTGGGGAAGGAGTTAACACCACCAGTGCGAAGCTTGGACCCTTGGTGGTGGAATTTGAGAAGGACAGCACTTGGCTCGCTCTGTGCGTTTTGCGCTGAGGCCAGCAAAATACCCTACTTTTGTCAAAAATCTGAAAAACGGTCATTTTTGGCCATACGAATTGGGAGTGGGTTAACGCCGACCCCACCATTGAAAAGATCGAAGAAAGTTGGGGTATATGTATTATCGTACCTTGGCTGGATTCTGTCTATTTGGAATGCCACGGATGCCTGAAGAAGAGAGGTCGAAACCTTGCTAGGCACGGACACTGCCAACGCCCAGAATCAGGTCGAGTGTCGCCTCCTCTACTTATAGCTCCTTGATAGGACAAAATTTATGTTTTGTCAATGGGGGGTTATACACTGGGGGGGATATACTCAGGGGGGGATATACACCCAAAAATACGGTAGATGAGCCAACAGGTCAACAGCCATGAGTCAAGAGGTCAAGTGACAGCGTCAAGTGTTCAAGTAGGTTTCTTGCCACAATAGGTCAACACACCAAGGTTACATGATTCACTGTATTTGCGTTGTTTTGCTTAGTCTTTGAGAAACGTATCTCAGACAAAAGTCAAAAAACGGAATCAGCATGTAGCGGAAATACATACTATATGCACAATAGCATATGATGCTTATTCCTGACCTGTCCGGTGAGCCTAAGCCTCAGCCTAAGCCTACACCTAGCCTAAGTCTAAGCCAAACCCTATGCCTAGCCTAAGCCTGTCAAACCCTAACCCAAACCCTAAGCCTAGCCTCAACATTGGCACGCGTCCAACAGCCGGACATGGGGACTTGTGTTGCTTTCTTTCGCAACTGTCTACGCGCGCCCAGTACTTTTACATGTACATATGAAGTAAAGTAAATATATGCAAGGCGGAAGTAAATATGGATACTTGTAAATACGGATGTAGATACTTGGTGTACAGCACATTGCTATGCGCCACCACACGAACATGCAGCTCTTCTTCTCCGTTTTCTTTCTGACTGCGACATTGGCTGAAGTCCTCGTGCAGTAGCAAGCAGCTCTCTTTGCTTAGACTAGATAAGATCCTTTTCCAGTATCCTCTCTCTTGCCTGCAAACAGCCAGAGAAACAGCAGGTCGAAGCATGCGCATCGACATTCCACATAAAAGTACGTACGTTGCTGCACACCATGTCATGTGTGTGACACGCTTACCATTAGAGAGCTCATCTTCTTTTCGTACACTCCAACGATTTCGGTCATCTTCGGATCACGCATCTGTCATCAATTTTGTCAATGCCAACACGATAGCATTTTGTCAGTGCATGAAGGCGGCAGAATAATGTATTGTACATACCGTGTACACAGCAAGCTACACATGATGTACTGTACATACATATACAGGTAGATAGGTCCTCTTCCTCCTGTTGCTATTGTTGTTTCCGTTGAATGAGGAGAAAAGGAACGCGTTTCCGAGCGAACTGCTGCTGATGCTGATCGGAGGAGAAGGAGGAGGAAGTCGCGCCTTCGTTCACTCCCCCACCGCTCAACGTCGAATGCCACCCCAGCTTGCTCAACCTGCACTGCAACAGATAGTACGTACACGATCAGTTCAGTATCAGACGTGACAAATAAAAGCATGTGTGTGGTCAGCTTATGGGAAACTCTGGGCGTTGAGAGCAATCTAGAATCAGCGGAAGGGTGCCGTAAAACACATCCTTCTTGCCTAACGTGATACCAAAAGCGAGAAACGGAAGCAGCCGTTCATCCTGCAATAAATAACAATTTGCATACGTATTTCCACGTATGCACGTGCTAGACTATACACAGCAAAGTATTTTACTATGTATGCTGTAGGTAGGTAGTAGCAAGACTACATAAGGGAAGAGAGACTAAGCCAGCTTGTATTGGCGTCGTGTTCCATGCTACGGCCGTTTTGGTCCCAATCGGGGGCCGACCCCTATAAAATGCATGCAAAAGTTGAGATGTCTTTCTTTTTTCCTTCTCGAACTTTCTTTTTGTTTCCTTTTCTTTCTTTTTTTCACAGACGGGCCCTCGATCGGGGGCCCGGGCCCCCCGATTGGAGGCCCCTTTCTCTATTTTACATCGATCTACGGGGGCCCCCGATCGGGGGCCGGGCCCCCGATTTGGACCAAAACGGCTGTAGCATGGAACACGACGCCAATACTAGCTGGCTTGTTGGTTGGTTTGGTTGGTTGGTTGGGAAGACCGGCCAGCATCACTGCGTTTTTAGGCGCGTGGGTGCTGTGCCCTGGGCAAAAGAACAGCCTCACAGCGCAAGCAAGGCATTATAAAGGTAAAGGGTGATATGATCTTGTAGTGAACCAGCCGCTGGAGTAGTATGCATGATGGGTGACCAACAGTTATGGCTACGTTCTTGCGACATCTGTACTGAACTAGACATACCTCTATAAACTGACACATATCTATGCACATATTCATACACTAGTTTCGTGTATACACACTGTAGAGGCACGAAAGAAAACGTTTTTGAGCCGTATCCTGTAAACACTAAGGTTATTTATTTTGAGCAGGTAATTTGTGTGTTGTTGCGCTTCTTACATTCCACCTTTCCACTCTCATGGATCATTGAACAACAATGAGCATTGATCATGGCAGGACGTTGAACACCATTGCACATTGATCATGATACGACATTGACCATCATTGATCATCAATCATGGCAGGACTTTGAGCAACATTTTGAGGTGATAGCAGGATGGGTGCATTGATCACATCAGCAAGTGCAGCCTCCAAGAAGTAGTACTGTTTATAGACACCTGGTTACTGACACACTACGCACACACAGCACCACAGGAGATGTATTATACATAAAGAGTATGCTACTATTTGTGGAGAGCACATGGATAAGATGATACAGTAAACGGATAAGCTGGATAAGCCAGGTCAATTACCCCCACAATCCTTCAGAAACAGGTCTACGCAGGCCACTAAAGAATGCGAAAACAGTACACAACCTGACTTCACAATGCAGTGGTACTACAAGATATGCATGTACGTACATACATACGTACATACGTCCAAACCCATTTTGCAATACCTACTCGCATCGCGTTGAGTAGAAGCTGAGGAAAGGAGAGCTCGCCTTTCGAAGCCAGACTTGCGTGCTGAAGGATTGTCAAGAGGGGAGCGCATTCATCAACGCGTTGCATGTCCGCTCTTTCAAGGTCAGCAGGACGAGGTCATACAGCTGCAACAATCAAGATACGTCGTACCGTGGCTTGCAACGCCATATGAAAGTGCGCGGATGGAATTGTATCTTGTTCATTGAGAGAGATTGCGAAGATTATCCAAGTCGCGCAAGACAACCGTCGTAATATACGAACGACCGCTACACAACAGTCGCTTCGTGAATCGACCACACACCCAAAAGACACCGGCGCGGATTTTCATTTTACATATGGCATATTCGGTATTGTACAGTACAAGTACTGCACAGTGCACATACTGGCTATTGAAAGTACGTACAGTACATACATACCTCGTGAACTCTGCCGAGCCTATCCCTCTCTTTGAGAAGCTCGGCTGACGACATACTGCGCAGGAACCAAACGTACGTAACACCAGTGATAGAGCACCATGTAGATGTCAGTCGGGTCACTCAGCAGTAAAAACAAACAGCGCTTCTGTAAGTAGAACACGTACGCGTACTGTATGTATCCAATAATGAGAGTCAGAAGAAACACGAGAAAACTGGCTGCTTCCAGCATCAACAAGTGCTCTCAGCCTCGTCTCGTGATCTTACTCACTCGCCCTTGCTGGCTCTTCCAGTTCGAAGGCAGGACGGGCGTCGTCGCCCGCGTCCAAGAATCGCCCGGAGGCGCCGCCAGCCAATCACGGCGCGTCGAAAGCTCCCTTCGCCGCCAATCAGCGCGCCGCTTCGCTTCCTCCGGCGTCGGGCGGCTGCGATTGGCCCGGCGACGGCAGTGACGTCATTACTATTCTGCCGACGCCGCCGCGCTCTGATTGGTCCAGGAGGAAGCAGAGCGACCAATCATGGCGCAGAAGCAAAACGAGGCCGCCGACCGCAGCTTCTTGTCCTGCCACATGCGCAGACAGACTTGCAGCGTGCGATTTGGAGCCAGGGAATCGGTGATGAGGTCGCGATGTGAACTGGCTTCGGTCACCACAGTGCTAACGCAAAAACGAGCAGTAGGGAAGCCGTTTCGACCCTGTTCACATCATATTTACCGATGAATGTACACGTATTGTACAAAGGCAGGTGTGAAAGTAGGTACACAATGATTCAAGACTGAACTGACACGTTCATCATCATACCGGCGAACGGAATCCAACAACTGCATGCATGCACCCGTCAAGAAGCAATTGATAGCGTCCACCAGTACACCACTCTCTACAACTCCCAATTAGCATATTCAGCAAACCAGCGCAATGCAAAAAACTTACGTACAGGGTGTCTTTTTTCTCATGGATGATTTTGATTGCCAATTTCAACAGATTACCCTGTACCGATTTCGCTCAAATTTTGCCCACATATTTCCGAGCGTTTACCATTTACTTGATAAAAATTTCGAGTTAAAATGCTGCACTGGCAGTGAGAAGTACAGCGGAGAAAATGAGATCACAATTTTTCAGCATTTTCACCATACTATTCGACTACTGCTACAATTCTTCCATCAAGATATCGAAAAACATGTCAAATGGCAATACTGCTGCATTTTTTTCGAATGGTACACGGCTTTGGATTGTCTTTGTAGACCCTTTCCGTCTTTGCACCCCATAAAAAATTCGGAAGTAATCAAATCTGATGATAATGGCTCATCAGCTGATGATGCAGCACTGATGAGGCATGAGCAGCACTAGACAATCTCTAAGCAATGCCACCAACACTGGTAATTGTTTTTTGTTCGTTCAGTACGTGTAGGTTCCATCTTGTTGAAACAACTTTGCTCCTTGGAAAGAGCCGTTGGGATCCAACAAACGTCTTTCAATCATTTGACAGTAAAAAGTCGGTAGAAAAAGCTCAAAATTGCCGTTTTGAAAGGAAGGGGATAATTCTGACTACCAATACAGCATTTTACCTTGAAATTTTTACCAAGTAAATGGTAAACGCTCAGGAATATGTGGGCAAAATTTGAGCGAAATCGCTGCAGGGAAAGCTGTTGAAATTGGCAATCAAAATCATCCATGAGAAAAAAGACACCCTGTAGTCGAGAAGCAGAACGAATTCACGAAATAGTATTCACATTGAACAGTGAACGACGGCGTACGTTTCACTGCAAAATAAAATCAGCACAACTCTTTTATGAAATGCGGTCTTATGGGGAAGTAAATGGCGTATTTACTTCCATAAGACCGAATTCATAAAGAGTTCATAAAGAGTTGTAAGTCATACGTTAGCGTGGCCAGGATTGTCCATGCTTTTTTACATTGCGCCGAACCATGGACACGCTGAGCGTACGCTTGCGATGTGAATGGACTATTACTTGCGTGGAAAAGAAAACCGTGTTCTCACCTAATCTTGCATTCACAGCTCTGGCGCTACCCGCTTCAGTGTTGGGCGTTGGACTGCTTGTGTGTCTAGCTCCTGTTTGATAGAGGACAAAAGCTGTGCAGAGGCATGAGGTAGGCTCGTCTCAGCTGTTCACCTTTCAAAGCGCGAGCCACAACTCTCACACAGACTCAACGTCAATGACACAGGCAGATGGGCCTACAATACATAATAATTCATGGCAGATACACATAGAACTCACAACCTGTACGTGAGCCACATTACAGGAACTACCGCAATGTTCTCATCGCTTTTCCAACGTAGTTATCCAGGTTTGAAAGCACTGCGCCCGCATGTTGTGCTTTCCTCCACTATTTCTGCGCTACTCCATGTTCTTGGTAATTCGTTGCGATTGCGAACTCCTAAAAAATAGTCCCCCATAGGAGTCTAACTAACTACAGCAAGATTTCATAAAAACTGATTCAGATATGCATGTATTCATTCACCTTCTTCTGTCCTTCACGAATCACGAGTGATGGCGCGTTCACCAGACGTCCGTCACGTCCGTCCGTCAAATCCGTAACGGCCGTATCTAGGAGTACATGGCACACCGCAAACAACCGTGTACTCCTAAAGATACGTTTTACGGATTTGACGGACGGACGTGACGGACGCTTTGTGAACGCGCCATCATACCAAAAACTTGATTGAGATGAGTCCATGCAAGCTTGTTTCTTCGGGTTTCATTCGTGTCTAACTGGTTCAACAGCTCATCCTTCTCCTTCCTCAGCAAAAACAACCTTCAGCTCGTCCAGTGCAGTCTACATAGAGCACAACACACGCAATAAATAATCCGCCTGTGCTTTATTGCCCGTCCACTGAGAGAATACGCAGCTTTTCAAAGTCGCGTAAGACTTCTAAGAAAATAGATATTATTCCTTGGTCTTGGTTGTTCCACTTGCCGGCCCGTGACATCCATCGATGACATTTCACCATTCGACGAACGATCTTTTTCTGCACTCTTTCTTCTATTTCTTTCCCGCACTCCTTTCTTGTCGTCGTGTCGACCGTCGACGTTGTCGTTGTCACATTCATGAACATATCAACCCCGGACCCGCCGGACCCATCGAAAAGATGTGCACAAACTTGGTTCGTCGTCCTGGTCCCGAAGCGAACGAAAAATTACCGTAAGAAAAACCTAAAAAAAACAACGCAACGCAAACGTGACGGCCCGTCGTTTGTCTTCGTTTTTTACTACGATACTTCTTCATTCACTTCGGAACCAGGACGACGGAACGGAACGGGATATGGTCACTTGGTTGCCGGTCACTTCGTTGCAGACATTTCGTTGCGGGCCTTTCGTTGCCGCGGTCCTTTCATTGCGAGAACTTTCGTTGCGGTCACTTCGTTGCGGTTTTTTTCGTTGCGGACACTTCGTTGCCGCCATTCTCCGCTCCTTTCATTGCGAGAACTTTCATTGCAGGTATTTTCGTTGCCGGTCATTTCGTTGCCGGTCTAGTTTTGGTCATTTCGTAGCGAGTACTTTCATTGCCATTCACTTCGTTGCAGGCTAGGCTTAGGCTTAGGTAAATCTCGCAACGAAATGAACGGCAACGAAAGTACTCGCTACAAAATGACCAAAACTAGACCAGCAACGAAATGACTGGCAACGAAAAAACCCGCAACGAAAGTTCTCGTAATGAAAGGACCAGGGGATGGCGGCAATGAAATGTCCACAACGAAATGACTGGCAACAAAGTGACTGCAACGAAAGTTCTCGCAACGAAAGGACCGCGGCAACGAAAGGTCCGCAACGAAATGTCCGCAACGAAATAACCGCAACGAAGTGACCGCGAACCCGACGGAACACGGAACACAAGTTAAAGGAATACCCATTTACCATTTACCATTTAGGAATACCCGCACGCATGTAACATTTGATTCAAACTATGTTCATTCAATAAATCATCCTCCGGTCTTTCCATTTCTGCTAATTTGCCCCATTGAAATCGCCCCCGTGGCTGTGGGGGAAAACCCCCGTCGCATTATTTTGGTGCGTCGTATTTTTTTGTTATGCAAATTTGTTTTTTGCAAAAACTACCGTTGACGGCTACCTGTCGTCTCTTTTGCAACAAAATCAACACAAGAAAACCTGTTGTATCTTCTGCTAACGCATTCACATAGCGATAACATTTTTCCGGTCATTTTCGTTCCAAACAAATTGGCATAATAACAAAATACGTCACACCGAAGCTAATGCGACGGGGGTTTCGCCCCACGCGACGGGGGCTCATTCGAGGGGTAGCAATGGTGGAAATGGAATGCCCGGACGATGTTGAACGACATATCATAACCATACTGAAATGTTACATGCGTGCGGGTATTCCTTTAAGTAGTGCCGATCATTTCGATGGGTCCGGAGTAGACTGTGGTGCTTCAAATTGCGCGCGCGTTTGAAAATTGGGCCCTATTGCCAATGTCAGTGTACGCGGTCAGCTGGAGTCCGGACGGCACCCGGCTGCTCTCCGCTTCCGGCGACAAAACCTGCAAGATCTGGGATGCAAACACCACGAGACTTGTCACGTAAGAACGATGGTGTGTAATAGCTTGGTGCATACCGTATTTTTAGGTGTATAAGTACCCCCCCCCCCCTCCCCCAATATATAACCCCCATATTGAAATTTGTCCCATGTATGTAAATCATATTCCCCGTTGTATATCCCCAGTGTATAAACCCCATCAGGCCTCTCGATTTTTGTATAGTAGCCCCACGGGGCTATACACCCAATAATACGGTATGTGTATATATATGTAGGGTACTACGGGGTAAACCCGGGCATGGGAGAATCTGGCCACCTACGTTTCAGCCCTGAATATCAGGGCAACTAATGGACACCGATTGAGTCAAGTGTGATATCAATCGATTCCTTGAACTCTCCTCTTTCAAATGAGTTATTTGGTTCATCATTTGCTGAAAGAGCCAGTTCAAAGGAGCTTGGGTGGCCGGATTTACCACATGACTGGGTTTACCCCACAGTACCCTAGACGTAGTACCTACATATGTGCGGCTGGTTGCTGTAGTTGTGGGGTAAAATCGGAGAGTGAGAAATCTATTGCTCACGCAGACTGAATGACAAGTCAACTAGGGTGCTAACCCTATCTGCATTAGTCTCTACTGGGCTCGGCCTAATTTAGCCCAGTCCCCGATGTTACCCTACGTATGTGGTTCTCTTCGTTTTGTCCCACATTACCCTCGAGTCGTTTACTTACGTAGTTCCCTCTTACCCCACGTGTTACGCCACAATACCACACGTCTTATTTACCCACGGATAGCTCTCAGCACCCAAGGGTTAGCCCACAAT
Source organism: Epsilonema sp. ZAB3_2 (assembly GCA_030247985.1). Lineage (NCBI taxonomy): Eukaryota > Metazoa > Nematoda > Chromadorea > Desmodorida > Epsilonematidae > Epsilonema > Epsilonema sp. ZAB3_2. The sequence goes on from JASAMW010006400.1 coordinate 10,692, forward strand.
ATACAGTACATACCCTTCAGTTTTCCCCCACAACACAATACCCAACGGCTGTACCCCACAGTATCCCTCATTATGTTACAGGACCTTTAAAATGGGCTCAGCCAACGAAGACGAACAGCTGTCGTGCCTTGTGGCAGGGTGAACACCTGATTTCGGTGGCCCTGAGCGGCTGCATCAGCTACCTCGATCCCAATCACGCCAGACTCATACACAGGCTTAACGACAATCGACCCACCATCACTACGAAAGCGAAGCCGTTTCTGCGTATGTCATTCCACGAAGCGTTGGAATTGGCGAAGGAAGATGCGGGCAAGTATGAAGATAACCCCAACACAAACCACATTGCTACTCTTTGCTGGGCCATCATCAGGAACACTCATTCAGAGGCTGAGCGGATGAAACTGTCCGTTACAGACAGCAAGGTATTGTACTTGTATGTACTTTTGTACGGACAAGGAAGACAAAAGACAGGGTACACAAGGCTAACATAGTGAAATTTTGGTTTATGCTCTGCCAATATGGGGCTATGCATTAGGGGGGGGGGGGGGGGGCTCGAGCTATGCATTGGGGGGGGGGGGGGGTGGTTATGCACTGGTAAACAAATAATACGGTATGTTCTTTAGGGCCATTTTTTGTATTTTTTTAGCGCAACTGTACTACGGCAATGGACATGGTGCAGAAGCAGGACAAGGATCTAAAGCGCGTGCTCTCGGCCGCATTCGACTTCTACTCGCCGTACTTGAGCACGTTGAGCAGCGAGCTTTTGTTGGAGATCGCCCACAAGAACATACGCCATATTAAGGCCAATGTGGCCAATCTGACGAATAGGACGGGGCTCATCAGAACACAGGTAATACTGTCCAGATTTGTTTGGATGTGATTTGGATGTACCCAAAATAATGGGTTCTTAAAACCCAATGGAATCGTTTTGAATAGAATGGGTACCTATTATAATGGGGAATCGAAAAACCCATTATATTGGGGCGAATATGAGCCAGGGATTGCCTCCTTCGTTTATACTACGTCCACCATTCTTCCCTGAGCAAGAATTATATATTTTTCGTTATGGTTCAGTCCACCTGAAACCTACAAGGCTGTTGTCATGATCATCTTCGATTTTTTTCAATCGGTCAATGCCTCAATCGGTCCATTGGTTGCTGAGATAGGCAGCTCTGTGGCCGGATGATTTTCCCATGGCCGGTTTTACCCCACAGCATCCTACCTCTGCACGGTGATGAGGTTAGCATGTTTTCTTTATTATAGAATGCAGCCGCTGCTTTTCGGCGCGATTTGGCATTTTCGGAGGAGGGTGAAGTGTCGATGGTGGATCTCACCGGCGAAGAAGAAAGAGTGGAAGCAGAACAAGAGGAAGGAGAGCAAGAGGTGAGCTTGAACAACCGAAACGTCAATGTCACGAGTTTACACAGGCCGCTCCCACAGTATTTCACCCCCTCCTCTATTTCGCAGCAGGTCGTCACGATCAAAATGCGACCAAAATGCGGTATCCCACTAGTTGCTAAAATGAAGATGTGGTGAGCCAGCGTCGCTTTCTTTCGTGTTCCTCTGGTATGTACGTAGGTACTCAAAAGGCTATTGCGATTATTTTGCAGGCGGGGACGAGCGGAACTGAGGGCGCCGGCGGTCTGGAGCAGCAGCTGCGCGCGGCGAAGGTTCAGTTGGAGCAGGAGCAGAGGGAGAAGCGTATTCTGGCGGAGCGCCTGAACAAGCTGGAGAGGCACGCCCGCGCTCTCCGAGAGCAGAAAACGTCGCAGAATGACGCGGAAACCAGTGCCACGCGCGAAGGGGACGTCGCCGCTCTCAACGTATGAACGGGCAGTACATATCGTACTCGCTCACTCCATCACTGGGTTTACCCCGCAATACCCTACATACGTACATTAAAAATAAAAAGTACACCTTACAGGTCGGTGCCGTGTGTTATAAATACCTATCTCCGGATCCAGCCGTCGTAGAGCAAAGCGGTCAAAAATGTCACGGCTAACTTTTAGCGGGATTTCCAAATCAAAAAACCGCTTGCTTCTAGCTGCTCTCAGTGGCGAGATCTCGCCGATTTCCTTTTATGTACTGAAATTGCTAAAATGAGCGTAGACCATTGGGCAATTCTAAACTTCGCAAAAGCCCGAAAATTCAAAATGATAGAAATATGCATACGTGTCAAAGACGATGAAATTGCGCATCGGCGTACAGGGTCATGGGGTGTCGTGGTTTGCGTGGTTTAGCGTCTGCCAAATGTCTACGAAATTTCAGTACATAAGGAAATCGGCGAGATCTCGCCACTTAGAGCAGCTAGAAGCAAGCGGTTTTTTGATTTGGAAATCCCGCTAAGACGGCTGGATCTGAAGATCTAAAGATGGTATTGCAGGAAGCGCTAGAGGCTGAGCAGGCGGCTCGTTACAAGCTGATTCAGGAGCACAACAGCCAGACAGAGGAGTTGGAGATTGCGCAAGAGGCGGCGATCGAAAGCAGACAGGAGGCAGTAGAACAAAACAAGACAAAACTGTCGCAGCAGCTCCAGGCCGGAAAACAGGCCGGAAAACAGAAGGCGGAACGACAACTTGCGCTGCTGAAGACGCGATGTGCAGAGTTGGAGAAAATTGATGTAAAATGGGTCAGACCAGAGAATGATGATGGTGAAACTATTTTATCCCCACAACGTTTCGCTCCACTATACTTGGAGCATCATCAGGTGGAACTCTTAGAACGTTGGGTAAAAACCAACGGGAAGCCGGTAGAGTTAGAGGCAACGGCGAAGACGCTCAGCCGAGCAGCGCTGGTGGAGCGCAACGAGACCCTGGACCAACTACTGCATCGTGAGCAGAAGTAAGCATATTAGCATATGTACAGTATGTATGTATGTATGTATGTATGTATGTATGTATGTATGTATGTATGTATGTATGTATGTATGTATGTATGTATGTATGTATGTATGTATGTATGTATGCTGGCATTATTCTAGCGCTAAGTAGCGAATATGTATCAGTAGGCTGCACACGTGTGCCCATATTTTTGAACAAGCACATCAGACTGTCAGAAATGTATTTCTTGTACTCTGCTCTCATGGAGCAAGGCGAATAACTAACTGCATGCTGCTGTAGGGAGCGGACGACGGAAGGCGGGAGGGAGGAATGGATGCGTTGTTCTTGTTGTTGTTGCAGCTAGACAAGGCGAATGGGGAGCTGACGGGTCTGAGGAGTCAGCTGGAGGACGCGAAGGATGGAAAATAAACTTTGCCAGTCTGTGGTTGCATGCATTGACATCCATCTGAATATCAGTGTCGCCAATGGCTCACCCTCAACTCGAGAAAATTGCCAACGGTGAGCGCGATCATAACTGTATAGGCAAGGAACCTTGATGTAGGCCTAATGGATCATGTGATGTCATATTTCTCCGTTGCATCCGACTACTATGTTGATGAGAGGCTATTTTTTAAGACTTGGAAAAGCTGAAAGACCGGAAGCAGACTGTGTGCAGTTCAATCAAGGAGCTTGAGCAAGAGAAGGAAGCAGAGGAGAAAGAGATCAGAAGACGGCAGCAGCGAAAGGAAGAATTAGAGAAGAAGCTGGAGGGAAAGAAGAGCGTATTGACTCGTCTGGAACGAACCATCACCAATTGCGAAGCCACATATCTCAAGGTACGCGCGGCAACCGTATTTTTTGGTGTATTTCCCAATAAGTATATCCCCCAAGCCTCATTTATAGGACTTTAATGCTTCAAAGTCGGCTTCCGTGGTAGTCTAGCAGTGATGTGAGGTAAAGTGGACCAGGGAATCGTTTTATTGAAGCTATTTTAAGAAACGTTTTCTGTAGCGGTTGCATAGTACGTGGAAGGGGGGTACTTTTTGTGAATCGAGATAATATGCCTATCGGATTCCCCATCAAAAACTGCATATGTTGATGAAGTTTTAGGAAAAAATTTGTTCAGGCATCATCGAGATATTGATGGGTAAAGGTGGGCAGGTCGCATTTTTGCCGTTTTTCAACGTTTTTGCCATATTTGAGCAACCGCAGGGCTTAGAGGGCTACAATTTGGCGTGCGGAAAGATTCCATAGGCACCCAAGTCTGGACCAATTTTGAGCCCAATCGGCCACCTGTATGGCGAGATATAGCGTCACAAAGTGCATTTCTATATATTTTGCACCTGTTGCAAATTCAGTTATATGAATACCACGGCGCGAATACATGCCCTGCACGGGGTAAAATTTTGACAGAAAGTAGAGAAGGGTTAGGCCTAAAAATTTTAGTACTACCGCAAAAATCTCTATAATTGCAATTGGGACTACAGTCCTCTTGAATAGTGAAAAATGCAGCAAAAATTTTCCCGCCTTTTTTATTTTTCAAGATAAATGAGCAATACCACTGAAACTTTTTCCTCGTAAAGTAGCCTATCTTATGTAGAATTTGTGTAGATTTCAAAAATAAAATTGTTTTTCCAAAAAAATTTAACCCTTACCCAAAAAATCACAAAAAATACTACTTTTGCAAAATTATATGCTTGGGGTTAAATTTTTTGGGAAAAACAATTTTATTTTTGAAATCTACATCAAATTCTACATGAGATAGGCTACTTACGAGGAAAAGTTTCAGTGGTATTGCTCATTTATTTTGAAAAATAAAAAAGGCGGGAAAATTTTTGCTGCATTTTTCACTATTCAAGAGGACTGTAGTCCCAATTGCAATTATAGAGATTTTTGCGGTAGTACTAAAGTTTTTAGGCCTAACCCTTCTCTACTTTCTGTCAAAATTTTACCCCGTGCAGGGCATGTATTCGCGCCGTGGTATTCATATAACTGAATTTGCAACAGGTGCAAAATATATAGAAATGCACTTTGTGACGCTATATCTCGCCATACAGGTAGCCGATTGGGCTCAAAATTGGTCCATACTTGGGTCCCTATGGGATCTTTCCGCAAGCCAAATTGTAGCCCTCTAAGCCCTGCGGTTGCTGAAATATGGCTAAAAACGTTGAAAAACGGCAAAAATGCGACCTGCCCACCTTTACCCATGAATATCTCGATGATGCCTGAACAAATTTTTTCCTAAAACTTCATCAACATATGTAGTTTTTGATGGGGAATCCGATAGGCATATTATCTCGATTTACAAAAAGTACCCCCTTTCCACGTACTATGCAACCGCTGCAGAAAACGTCTCTTAATAAGTGGCGTACTTATTCGCGCCATAAGCGCCGCTGAGCGGACGGAAGGCGGGAGGGAGGAATGGATGCGTTGTTCTTGTTGTTGTTGTTGCAGCTAGACAAGGCGAATGGGGAGCTGACGGGTCTGAGGAGTCAGCTAGAGGACGCGAAGAGCAAGGCGGAGACGAAAATTGCCGAACTCCAATTTGCATACGAGACGGTCTCGCGCACGAATAAGACGCTACTAGAGTAAGCCAGGTTTGCATACATGTTACGTGCATAACATAACATCATATTACATTACGTGCATCATGGGGCCAACCTGGCAGGTTTATTGGTGGGGAAAATAGCAAATAACACGGCCACTCACGTAGAAAGATCGGTCTTCAGTATTTAGGTTGCCGGGATTACAGTACCCCACAGTACCCTACGTGCTACCACGGGTACATACATACAGTACATGTACGTACGTACATACATACCGTATTTACCGGTGCGTAGCCCGGGCTATGCATTGGGCACTTTTTATGTTTTGCCAATATGGTGCTATGCGTGGGGGCTATGCATGGGGCTATGCACCGGTAAATGCAGTAATATGTGTATGTACACCAGCAGTGGTTGTGGTGCTTGCAGAGCGATAAGGATGAATGAAAGCGGGTCGACGCCGGCTTCCAGCGAGGGACCGTCACGACCGAATGTGAGTAACGAATCCACCGGCGACGGATCACAAGGTGATGAAGGTAAGCATGCATGGTGCGCCCTCACGTCATCAATGAACGTGTGAACCACTGATGTCAACTCGGTCGTTAGTGAAAACGGGTAAAGAAAATACCCGGGTATGCCACAGCCCGGGTAAAGTAAATTTACTCGGCCCTTATCAAAACGGGTAAAATAAACCATGCGAAGCTATTTTACCCGGGTAAAATCGTGTAAGTCCTAAAGTGCATGCGTAAGTGTAAGACACAAAATGAACGCGCGCTGTTGGTTTATTCACCTCGATCTCCTTAGTTGCCGTCGTGGTGTTCGCGTCAGACGCAGTTTCGCTTGTTGCAGTAGCTGCTTCGTCTGGATGATGCCACTGGTGATGTGGACGATGATCAGCTGCTTCATCTTCATCGAAAATGTCGAAGTCGGCTGCTTCCATCTCCGCATCTTCCCAGTCATCGAAACTCTCGTCAAATATGAGTGTCGACTAAAAAAATGAAACGCGACACACACTACTGTACGTATGTACTCATTAACATCAAAAGCAAAGACGTCTGTATTATCATCGTCCATCAACTGTACAGTACACCTTGGAGATACATACTACTTGTATGTATGCACTGTATGTACGTACTTAGTGTACTCACGTAAAATTGTAGGAAGAGCCCCATACCTTACAAAGACCAAAGAAGTAATCGTACTGCAAGTTCAGCACTTTACGTACATTTGACTGTGTACAACTTATTTTTTATTTATGCCTTACCGAAAAGTGTAATAATAAATAACAATAAAGCTAATAATGAACGCTATTGTGCGTGATCCATCCAGTAAAATAAAATGACTTTGACTAATGGCGATTGGAAAATGGAGGTTACGTACATACTTGATCAGAGCTCCAGTCGTAAAATGGCTTGTCGTCCATGTAAGCGGCATCCTCTTCTGCAATCCAGGCGTATTGGTCAACTTTCTTCCAAGTTTCTTCTTCTCCCAAATGCCACATCGCATCTTCTGCGCTCTGTGCAGTGCGTACGTACACGACAAAACAATAATGCCACGAGTGGGCTGTGGGCTTTACATGGTGTTTCATAATATACTCTCCGGATGTTTGTATCTCTATATGTATCTCCACAGCGGAGTGTCATTTTCAAATGTCTTTTGTAGGTAGACATGCAAAATTTCAACTTTCTAGGCCAACAGGAAGCGGCTCAAAACAGCTCAGAAAGGCTGACCTCAGAAATCGAGCATTTGCCTAGTGTTGTACCGCAATACAGAGCATATCCTACCATCCAAAGCTAATACATTTCTAAATCCTGTTCAAACGCGGCAGAACCAAGTCTACTGCGCCATTGTGAAGAAGATTGAAAAAACTGATCCGTATAGTGCTAACTTCGGCCTTGATCCAAGTTTATGTGCAGTATGTACTGTTGTAACATTGTAGTGGATTACAGAGCGTGTACTAGCCCAGCGAGGAGGTACAAGAGGGGAGATTTGAGAAATTGAGCTGTGCAGTCAGATGGGACGTGCGCTAAGGCGTAATCCCGTTCTGCGCTGCGTGTTCGACTCACGCACTGGCTGCCCAATTTTTCAGATTTCTTCTCTTGTCCTCAAATCTCTTAATTGTAGTGGATTGCATGTACGTGCAATACCATTATGTGCGCGTCATACGTACCTGAATTTCAGATTGCCAAGCTTGTCAGCCTTCCAGGTTTTTACAAGGGCAAAATCGCCAGTTATCGCCTCCTCCATTGCGTACATAGTGAATGCCGTTAAAAGTCGGTGCTACAATCGAAGTGAAAGCATCACTCACATCACAATAATAGAGTATAGCCATTTAGGCTATATAGCTTTAATGTCCGCAGGCTTGCCGGTAAAATTTACTGACGCACAGCCAGCATCGAACAACGCACATACATACACACGATCACATACGTACACATACCGTACATACAATCATCCACCCTTGGTCCAAAACACAGCACAATAATAAAACGAAGCTGATCACGATTATCACCAATACATGAATACAGTACAAGTGCATAACACACAAATCATACAGCATCACAAACTGCAGGGAGGGAGGGTGGGAAAAACAGCTAAATGCGACTGAATCTGCCGCAATCATGCGTTGCCTCACCTTCCCTGCACAAGAACGAGTAAGTACTTTTTTTTTCCGGCGTGGCAAGTCCTGTGCGGGCGTAAGGGAAGCAGATGGAATTTTACACGCACGCTTGTACGTACCGTAGTTCCAGCCCGCTTCCCATTAAAGAGATATAGCCATTTAGGCTATATAGCTTTAATGTCCGCAGGCTTGCCGGTAAAATTTACTGACGCACAGCCAGCATCGAACAACGCACATACATACACACGATCACATACGTACACATACCGTACATACAATCATCCACCCAATCTTCTCATGTCTTGACTCGCTTCGACTCGTCTCCAAGCATTCAGCCCATAATCCCACCGTACATGCTCGCAGCCTGGCCGCTGAAGGATCTGGTAGCCGCGCCTTCGCCTTGGCCCGCCAGCTTCCTCGCCACAGCTGCCAAACTCTCCACCATTGGCGCCACGTACCTGATTTGCAGAAGTCGCCCCTCCGCGCCGCTGAGCTCCGCCGGATCCAGCCTCAAGCGCGCCGTCCATGTCTCGTGCGCAGCGACCACCCGCCGCCGCGTCAACAGCCACCCCATAAACAGCGGCGCTTTTCCCTGTGTTCCCGTCCCTTCTCTCTCCCACAGCAGCTTGCCCAGCAGACACAGGGGGCTTGGAGCCGCCGCGCGCCCATTTGGGCGTAGACCAATTTGGTCTGTAGCTCCACTGGTGATGATGGGTTGCCGTCGCGGAACGAAGTTCTTCTCTGCCCCGGGCACCAGCTCCCCTCCTACCACTACCACCACCACCACCCAAATTACCGACTCGGTGAGCGCGCAGTGTAGTGCGTCCGCAGGAGGCAGTACCAGGCCCACAGGCTGCTTCACTGCTGCCACATAGCAATCTGCTGTCTGCTGATTCAGACCGCTGTCGCAGAGATGGCTCACAAGTAGCTTCAGATAGTAGCGAAGTTGTACTGGGGTTGCCGGCCAAGAAGTGCAGCTCAACTTCACCATCAGTGCTTGGTACTGAAGCTGTGCAGTCAGATAGGATTTGCGCATCTTCGCAGAGAGAGCCTGAGATGCCACTGAGACCGCCACTTTCTCCAGATGATGCCGATGAGAGCTCTCTGAAAAACACCGCAGTAAACAGCCCTACTGGAAGAGGGGTAGGGGAGCGGGCAGCCCCTGGCACCAGTGAGTAAAAGCGATCCCACTGCGCCCGCGAAATGGCATCTGCCACTTCGTTCTCCACTCCAGGAATATGCACAGCTGTCACTCTGCAGTCCCAGCCAGCACATAAGAAGAACAGCACACGTAGTAAAGCACTCATGGCGGGGGAACGAGATTTGTACTTGCCAGTACATGCACAGCAGTGGCCGAATCAACGTGAAATTTGATCTTCTTTCCCCTCCACAGATGACCCCAAGTTGCCACGGCAGCCACCACCGAAAACAGCTAAATGCGACTGAATCTGCCGCAATCATGCGTTGCCTCACCTTCCCTGCACAAGAACGAGTAAGTACTTTTTTTTCCGGCGTGGCAAGTCCTGTGCGGGCGTAAGGGAAGCAGATGGAATTTTACACGCACGCTTGTACGTACCGTAGTTCCAGCCCGCTTCCCATTAAAGAGATACTGTGGGGTAAAGCTGACGACCTAAGGTCCTGTGAACGTGCTGTGTCAGCAAATAATGAGCCAAATAGCTCATTTAAGAGACGTTTTCTGTAAGGATTGAGAGTAGCCTGTAGTATAGGCGGAAGGGGGGTACTTTTTGTAAATCGAGATAATATGCCTATCGGATTCCCCATCAAAAACTGCATATGTAGATGAAGTTTTAGAAAAAAATTTGTTCAGGCATCATCGAGATATTCATGGGTAAAGGTGGGCAGGTCGCATTTTTGCCGTTTTTCAACGTTTTTAGCCATATTTCAGCAACCGCAGGGCTTAGAGGGCTACAATTTGGCGTGCGAAAAGATCCCATAGGGACCCAAGTCTGGACCAATTTTGAGCCCAATCGGCCACCTGTGTGGCGAGATATTGTGTCACAAAGTGCATTTCTGTATATTTTGCACCTGTTGCAAATTTAGTTTTTTGAATACCACAGCGCGAATACATGCCCTGCACGGGGTAAAATTTTGACAGCAAGTAGAGAAGGGTTAGGCCTAAAAACTTTAGTACTACCGCAAAAAATCTCTATAATTGGAATTGGGACTACAGTCCTCTCGAATAGTGAAAAATACAGCAAAAATTTTCCCGCCTTTTTTATTTTTCAAGATAAATGAGCAATACCACTGAAATTTTTCCTCGTAAGTAGCCTATCTTATGTAGAATTTGATGTAGATTTCAAAAATAACATTGTTTTTCCCAAAAAATTTAACCCTTACCCAAAATTCACAAAAATATACTACTTTTGCAAAATTATATGCTATGGGTTAAATTTTTTGGGATAAACAATGTTATTTTTGAAATCTACATCAAATTCTACATAAGATAGGCTACTTACGAGGAAAAAATTTCAGTGGTATTGCTCATTTATCTTGAAAAATAAAAAAAGGCGGGAAAATTTTTGCTGTATTTTTCACTATTCGAGAGGACTGTAGTCCCAATTCCAATTATAGAGATTTTTTGCGGTAGTACTAAAGTTTTTAGGCCTAACCCTTCTCTACTTGCTGTCAAAATTTTACCCCGTGCAGGGCATGTATTCGCGCCGTGGTATTCAAAAAACTAAATTTGCAACAGGTGCAAAATATACAGAAATGCACTTTGTGACGCTATATCTCGCCACACAGGTGGCCGATTGGGCTCAAAATTGGTCCAGACTTGGGTCCCTATGGGATCTTTTCGCACGCCAAATTGTAGCCCTCTAAGCCCTGCGGTTGCTGAAATATGGCTAAAAACGTTGAAAAACGGCAAAAATGCGACCTGCCCACCTTTACCCATGAATATCTCGATGATGTCTGAACAAATTTTTTCCTAAAACTTCATCAACATATGCAGTTTTTGATGGGGAATCCGATAGGCATATTATCTCGATTTACAAAAAGTACCCCCCTTCCACGTACTATGCAACCGCTGCAGAAAACCTTTCTTAAAAGAGGAGAGCTGAAGGAATCGTTCGGTATCCCATCAGCCATGCAAGGTTTATATTGGCCGGCCAGCTTGCACTAAGATTGAGGGTGGTCGCGAGCTGTTTTTAGACGACCAGACATGATTGACTACTTCAAAGCTTTCACACTTAGGAGGTATTCATCAATATTAGGTGTAATGGCATACATGCGAATGGAACACATCCAAGAATTTCCCATCACAAGTTTCGTTCATTCAACCATTTTTATCGCACCGTGAACATGTGGGGGAAAAAAACAGCAAACAGTTTTGGTACGTACGTATACAGTAAAAAATAGGTCGTACACTGCAGCGTAAAAAACAAACACTATTCCACTTCGATTTCATATCGGTATGTAATACTAAACACTAATCTACTAGTAGCGACATGAACAGAAGTGTACACACTGACACTGAGTGAATACTGGGCCCAACATGACACAGCATACTGAACGTTGCTCTAAAGTGAAAGTATACAGCATGTTTTTGTAACATTGATATGCAGTACAATTTTTGACCAGCCCCGGCTCCCGGGTATACAATTTACATAAGTAGCAAGCTAGACATGAACATCAATACATACGTACATGTAGCTCTGCTTCAGCTTTGCCAGATTTAAACTTCAAGTAGCGTGCTGGACCATCATCGGAAGTGGGATGCTCGTCAACCACTGGCATTCGCCCCATCGCATCAAGAAACTGATTCCACTGCATCGCAGTGAGCTGTCCCTTCCAGTACCGAATGTACAACTCCATCTTCTTCTGCTTGGCGCCACCCCTCCTTTCGTAGGCCTCCAGGAATGATCTCACAAAGGGCGCCAGAGGAAACTGCGGACTACAAAGCATGTGCTCACCTTTGAAGAGTCTGAGACTTGGAAGAAGACGCCAGAAATGGCGACAAGCATTCATCGACACTTCCTCCTCCATGTCACAACTATCCAGCGTGATGTGCCTGATCATGGACAACTGAGAAGTGGCAGATGCCGGCGCAGAAATGAAGTTGGACAGTTCATCTTGTTTAATCACCAGATGGAGTGGAGGGGGCGCCTTGTTATCATCAGCGGCAGCTGCATCCTTGGCTCGCTGCAACTCGACCAGACCAGAAAACAAGATTGACGAGTGATGGGCCTCCCAATTCGCTGCATCACATTGCAAGAGCTTCAACTGGCTTTTGCCAGCCAAAAAGGTGCTTTCTGTGAGAAGAACGTCAAAAAAATTGAGCTCCTCCAGGCGGTCGCACTCCATCAGGCATGTCGTAAGCTGTTGGCATATGCGAGCACTGGTATCTGCACCCTCCCCATCGTCGAAGATGATATTGAGGCTGAGCAGATGTTGTCGGCAAGCGTGAATGAAGGGTCCAGTGGATGGAGCCAGGAGAAGGTACTTTTGAGACAACATCCGTATGTTGTTGATGGCCCTCGGTTCCCTCTGCATCTGCTCCAGTAGATGAGACATCAACAGTGCCGCCTTCCTTTCATCTTCCTCCACGTCAATATCCAGCCGCTGTAGGTTCTGCGCCTTGATCCAAAAAGCGGTAAGAAACGTTAGGAAGACTTCTGCTTCAACACGCTTCATCTTCTCTCCATTCCATATTTTCCACCAACGTGCCTTCTGTGGTTTCCATTTCAGCATCATCCCTTCCACTCCCATCCATGCGAACTCCTTGAACGCCCTGTTGACTTTCTCCAATCTGCTCGCGTCCTTGGCTCCAGCTACCGGCACATAGGACAGGATCGTTTGCAGCAGTTCACGTGGAAGGTCAGAGATGTAGACGGGTCCAGTTGGAACGGATGGATCTTTCTCAGGAGGAATCTCCATCTGTCTTCTTTACCTGGATGTGACTGTGACTGGAGAAAAATCTTGCGTCCAATACCACCAGCTACTGGATCTCTCCTTGTATTGGATTGGAAGTCGTACGCAGAATACTGCAAAAGCAAAATCACACCGCTAGCACGCATAATGAACACGCAAAATCATAAACCACAGAAGACGAAAGGATGGGAAAATAAGTATTCATTGGATAGCAAAATGCACCATCGTCACCAAGGCAAAGACATGACAACATCATCGGAAAACTTGTTTTATTTTCCACCCCACAGCTCATCTGGAATAATTCCACATGACAAAAAAACAACAAAAATACCTGTGACGCAGAGCGCAGAGAAAAACCGCCAGTCCAACCGATCGCTAAGTACAAAAAAGAACAAGAATGAATACAGATGATACAGATCACGCTACTACAGAACCAGGACGAAGCTGAACATACAGTCCCAAGAAGTTGTTTGCATTTTGAGACCCTGTGCCTCCGGATGAGATACTGTAGTCCGCGTCATCGACTCTTCTGCTTCCAGCGAGGTTCGTCCGCCGCTAGAGTGCGCTGGTGTCGAAGCAAAAACAGCGCCCCCTACATCGCCCGTCACTGTTGCTGAGCCGCGCGCCCAATTTGATGTCGAGTAGCTCTTTGGCATGTGTCCACGGCGGTTGGAATTGCAAGCCGGGGTTCGATACTGCAAACATAACACGAGCATTGTAACGTACTGCGTACGTATAGCAATAGCGTCCGAGGCCAGTAGTAAGTAGTGTACATAAACTAGCTCTAGGTATGTAAGGCGAGTTTAGCCAAAATGTCCCCGGACCGGCACGTGGTCGTGTGCCAAAAGTCCAGTTGTGTGACCGGTACCTGGTGGGGTTACTTATTAGTCCGCAGCTGTGTCCGAGGGTAGCGGGTTCGATTCCCGTTCGGTCCCATTTCTCTGCCCCCTTTTCGGGGCGCGGCTATCGCCATACGGAACGCGGCACGTCACAGTACGTATGTATATGGGGGTCAGTCAGTCAGTCCAGTTGGGGGACGCTTTTGGCCCTTATCGGGTGTAGCTCTGCGCACGGCGTTTGTTCACAGATTCATAGCCCTTCTCTATTATTCTATTATGGAGTCCTGCCTGATAGGGTACTTTGGGGTAAACCCGGATACGGGGGTAAACCCGGACACCTAATATATCTCAGCAACCATAAGACCGATTTAGACAAGTATTTTAGCAATCGACTCCTTGAACTCTCCTCTTTCAAATGAGCTACATGTTCATCATTTGCTGAAGCGGCAAGTTCAGAGGGTTCGCGGTCACTTCGTTGCGGTTTTTTTTCGTTGCGGACATTTCGTTGCGGACCTTTCGTTGCCGCGGTCACTTCGTTGCGAGAACTTTCGTTGCGGTCACTTCGTTGCGGTTTTTTCGTTGCGGACATTTCGTTGCGGCCGTCCTCTGGTCATTTCGTTGCGAGAACTTTCGTTGCGGGTATTTTCGTTGCAGGTCATTTCGTTGCCGGTCTAAATTTGGTCATTTGGTAGTGAGTACTTTCGTTGCCGTTCATTTCGTTGCGAGATTTACCTAAGCCTAAGCCTAAGCCTTGCCTGCAACGAAGTGAATGGCAACGAAAGTACTCACTGCCAACGGACCAAACCAAGACCGGCAACGAAATGACCGGCAACGAAAGTTCTCGCAACGAAATGACCAGAGGATGGCCGCAACGAAATGTCCGCAACGAAAAAAACCGCAACGAAGTGACCGCAACGAAAGTTCTCGCAACGAAGTGATCACCGCCGCAACGAAATGACCGCAAAGAAGTGACCGGCAACCAAGTGACCGTATCCCGTTCAGAGGGGCTTAGGTGTCCGGGTGTACCCCGTGTCCGGGTTTACCCCACAGTACCCTACATAGTACGTACCTCGTCATCATCGCTCTCCTCCTCCTCCTCCTCTCGCCTTTCCGCCTGCCTCCTCCTCCTTCTTGGCTCCTCTTCCTCCTCCTCCTCCCCCTCTTCGGGTTGCGGATTGAGCGGAGTGTCCGAGTCTGCGTCCAGCGAGCCGCAGGCCAACGCCGACGTGTTCGTAACTTCGCTCGGCAGTTCCGCACCCGTCCCCGTGCCCACCGCGCCACTGTAACCGGCTTCCCCCGAATTGCGACGACGCATCCCGTTGCGCAACCGGGGTCGATGGTGGGAGTGGGAGGAGGAGGTCGGTTGGGCGGATGATGCGTTCGAGGGGCCGGCGGCTGAAGTGGACGCCTCAGCGGCGTCTCGGGTGCACGTGAACGATATCTGGAATCAGGCAGCAAAAGTACAAGCCATACATCAGTAGCCGACAACGTACAGGACGTACTTACATCGATAACGTACTTTACTCATTTCGCGGCGAGCGAGCGATGAGCAAAGAGATAACGCTACGTGTGCTGAAAGAGATTCCTGGCGGTCGCGAGGTGGCCCCGGGTCAAGAATAGCAGAAACATCAAAGTCACGAGTTCACACCCCCCCCCCCCCCCCCCAGCCTACTCCCATAAGACAGAGAAAAAAGTAATTAGTTATTTGTGGGTGAACTCGGGACCTTGATGCTACGGCTGGTCGTGAACCGGGCCACCTCGCGGCCAGGGCCAATAACAAATAGTAGAGTAGGTTGGCTTGCTTTACCCTTCGGAAGGTTTCGTCCATATGTGGCAACAGAGACTGCACCAATTCCGAGAATGTTGGCCGATCTCGATGATCGTACTTCCAGCACTCCTCCATCAAATTGCACCTGAAATACAACAAACAATCAAACTCTGCTACTTTCACAACGCACGCAGATACAATGCGTATTACTAAAATAACTCATCAAGTAAGAGCATGCTGCTGTGATCGGTTCTTGATATTTCTCCTTCCGGCTTTATGAGTTCTTGCTATTACGTACATTACGTGTACGCAGGGGGTAGGCAGCCAACAAAAATTTGAGGCGCAAAAGATCGATTTACCTCGTTGCCCGCACTCTCTGGCTCTGGCATGTCTTCATGCAGTAATTTTGCGCCTGCCTCTGATAGCTAACTTTGGGGAGCAAAAAGAAAACAAATTACCACGTACGGTACAACCAAAAATATATAATTCTGCTTAGGGGAAGAATGGACGACTTAGTGTAAACGCAAAGAGCATCCCTGGCAGATATTGGCCCCAATTTATTGGGTATTTGAAATATCCAATTAATTGGATATCCAATTAATTGGGTTTTACGAAACCATTACATTGGGTTTTACGAAACCATTTTATTGGATATCCAATTAATTGGGTTTTACGAAACCATTACATTGGGTTTTACGAAACCATTATAATGGATATTACGAATCCAAAAAATTGGATAAATCCAATTAATTGGATTCGTAAAAATCGATAATTTCACGAAACCATTGTAATGGGTTTTACGAATCCAATTAATTGGATTTATCCAATCTTTTGGATTCGTAAAACCCATTATAATGGTTTCGTAAAACCCAATGTAATGGTTTCGTAAAACCCAATTAATTGGATATCCAAATAATTGGATATTTCAAATACCCAATAAATTGGGGCCAATATCTGCCAGGGATGCTCTGTGCGTTTACACTAAGTCGTCCATTCTTCCCCTAAGCAGAATTATATATTTTTGGTACAACCTACACCCAGTGCCCCAGAGTACGTACAAACTTTCACTGCAGTACTTACAGGACAGCCGGGCACCCGCGCGGCATCTCCATCGTTTTCCGCTCCGTCACCACGTAGGGATAGATATCTTCGTTGCCGATGCCCGGATACGGCTGCTGAGCCAGCGTCGCAATCTCCCAGATCACCACGCCGTAAGACCTGCAACACACACACACACAACGCATTAGATACCGTGGGGTGAAGTCGGACCACAAAGAAAGACGGGAAAGCCAGAGAGAAGACTACGCAAGGCAGGCAAGCAGTCAAGTTACTGCAACGCTCTACGCAGCTGGCTGTGTCGAGAAAAGTGCGCGGTTACAAACTCACCAGACATCGGAGAAAGACGTAAATTTGGCGTCTCTGAGGGACTCTGGGGCCATCCAACGCACCGGCATCATACGCTTGCCCGCCGGCTTATAGTAGTCCTTCACGTAGACATCACGAGCCATGCCGAAATCGCCTGAAACACACGCACAATAATAAACATAATAAGTTTTCTGACGTATATTTTTCAGGTCAAAAGCCAGCTTTAGGGCATAATTAACGTCAAAACAGGGCGGCTACTATTCCATGGCGATATTCGCGTTGATACAGCATAATGTACGTACGTAGGTACTGTACATAACCCAGGTACTGTACCTCACAGGCCCAGCAAATAAAAGAGCATAAGTAATATCGCATGGACTACGATAAAGTGGTCCACGTTTTCATACAAAGCAAAGTGGACTTGACTGTGCAAGGACTCCAATGTTTGGGCAGTCATTTTCTAGAAGTTCTTGCCACACGTGGACCTCTTTACGGTGGTCCATGCGATATTATTATGAGCTTCATGCATTTCAACAGGAAACACCCTCTTTTATTGTGGAAGAATGCTATATATATCGCGGGGTACACGTTTAGAGGTTTCTATATTATACACAAAGAATAGAGACACTATAATTAGGAACCATAAACCACAAAAGACAAAAAAGACAGACAAAATAAAAAAAAAAAAAAAAAAAAAAAAAACAAAAAAAAAAAAAAAAAAAAAAAAAAAAGAAAAAAAAAAAAAAAAAAAAAAAAGAAAAAAAACAGAAAAAAAAAAATAAAAAAAAAAAAATAAAAAAAAAACTTATGCTCTGCTATTTGTGGGGACACGTGGACGCCACTCCGGGCTCTTTGGCTCCTACCGATCTTGCAGACGTTCTCCACGGAGACCATGCAGTTGCGTGCGGCCAGGTCGCGGTGGCAGAACTTGACCGACTCCAGGTAGGCCATGCCGTCCGCGATCTGGCCCGCCCAGAGGAGACTCTCGCTCAGCGTCGGCACCGGCAGATCTTCCACGTTCTCCTCCTCCCCCGGACGACGCGAGCGCAGATAGTCACGCAGATTACCCTGCAGCAACATACAGCATACATATACATGATGGCTCATTCGCATTGGCAGGAAACGTGCAACGCGTTCAGCGTACGCCCGGCGCGTCCATGGCTGGCCACGCCTTTGCTTGTGTCGAGCCACGGAGAGACTCCGGGCGTACGTCCAGCACAAGTCTCCCATGTGAATGGGCCATAATGCGCAAGTACATGCGTATGTAGGTAATGTACATGGTACTATGGGTGTAAACCCGGCCACCTAAGCTCCCTTGATAGAGCTGTTTCAGCAAACGATGAACCAAATAGCTCACTTGAAAGAGAAGAGTTCAAGGAATCAATTCATATCATGCTTGTCTCAATCGGGCCATTGGTCGCTGAGATATACAGCCCTGAAATGTAGGTGGCCGGATTTACCCACCCCACTACACTAGCCTACTATGTAGGGTACTATGGGGTAAACCCGGCCACGGGAAAATCCGCCTCCTATAGTTTCAGGCCTGCATATCTCAGCAACCAATGAACCGTTGAGATTAGTATGACATCAATCGATTCCTTGAACTCTCCTCTTTCAGATGAGCTACCATGTTCATCATTTGCTGAAGCGGAAAGTTCAGAAAAGCTTGGGTGGCCGGGTTTACCCCATGGCCGGGTTTACCCCACAGTACAACCCTACCTTTCCCATCAATTCCATTCCATGACGTCATTTAATTATCTAATCTTGGTACCATGTACCCTACCTTTTCCATCAGTTCCATTCCATGACGTCATTCAATTATATATTTTTGGTACAACGTACGACCTTTCCCATCAATTCCATTCCATGACGTCATTAGCGCGCTACACACGACGGTGAGTTTCAAACTCACGGTGAATTCACCGGTCTCCCTATGTTTCATCAAATACTTACGGCGACCGTGAGTTTGCTCACCACGTGTGTAGCCCACCACTACTGAATTACATATTCTTGGTACTATGTACCATACCATTCCCATCAATTCCATTCCATGACGTCATTCAATTATATACTCTTGGTACTACGTACCCTACCTTTCCCATCAATTCTCTTCCATGACGTAATTCAATTATATACTCTTGGTAGTACGTACGCAGCACCTTTCTCATCAATTCCATCTGTGCACCATTCTTCCCTTAGCACACTTATACATTTTTCGTACTACGTACCCTACCTTTCTCATCAATTCCATCTGTGCACCATTCTTCCCTAAGCTTATACACTTATACATTCTTGGTACTACGTATGCATTACCTTTCCCATCAGTTCCATGACGACGAGCGCAGGTTGTCCGTTGCTGACGACGCCGTAGAGGCGGACGATGTAGGCGGTGTGGAAGTGCTTCATCAGACTCGCCTCCATGAGGAAGCTGAGGCGCTGCCAGTGGTCCGCCGACTGGTGAACCGTCTTCACGGCGCACGCCCCGAACTCCGGCGCCGCACACACTGCGCACCCCCCGCCCGCGCCCCTCACACCTTGCCGAACGTCCCCCCGCCGATCTCCCGCAACAGGTCGATGTCGCTCCTGCAAGCACAAGCGCGGAAAGAATACAGAAGAAGAATACAGTATGCCGAACCTCGCGTTTGTCGGCCGCATGAAAGAGCACGTAGGAGTATCGGCAGAAAACACTGCAACGGGAACGAGCACGGAAAGAATAAGAAAATGGCACGCTCACCAGACGTCCCGTAACGTCCGTCCGTCCGTTTGACAACCCATGTTCGTTCGTCCGTCCGTCCATTATGGGTTGACGAACGGACGGACGGACGATACGGACGTCTGGTGAACGCGCCAAAAGAATAATTATAGTCTGGCTAGTAAGAGTTAGCTATGGCATTCAAAGCGCGTTTGCGTAAAATAGATTCACATTTGCGGATTTTTCTCCCGCCTCATGTACTCCTGATCAGCAGCGGTGTATCCACAGCCTCCCCCCCCCCCCTTCCCCCCCCCCCCCCCCCCCCCCCCCAACCCACCCCCCCCCACATGCAAACAACTTGAGTCCCATCGCGAGGCCCAACTCGCTCCGGCCACCAAATGCGCGCCACCTTTGAGGCTTGCTCCATCACTTCATAACAACCTTTTCAATCCCCTTCGATTTTTTGAGATCAGAGATAACATGTTGAGCTAAAATGAAATCATAAAAACTTTAAAATATTCACTGCAAAAAACGGATTTCCATTGTTTAACTTTGAGAGGACCAACATATGCGCACGCCATGCCAAATTTTGGGCACCGGTTTGACTCTTTTAGGATTATCCATTTTTTATTTCACTTAATTCTAAAAACAACTTTCCACAGACTTTCACACATTTCAACACATACACTCTCCACTTTCACCAAACACCATTACCTCTTTCACCACATCCAACATCTCACATTTTCTCCTTTCAACACCTCAAAAATCTTTTTTTTCCATTTTCAAAACTAGCCCACTATCACAATACCATTTCTCTATCACAAGCCTCATTTTCCACTTCAAAACTACATTCCTCTTTTAAGCCAAAAACCCATATTCCCATTGCAATCTGTTTCTTTGTCCGAAATCAGTTTTTCTCCAATTTTTTTACTTACAAAACATTCTTAATACAGTTTCACATTTTATACACAGCTTTCTCTTCTCATCTTTCCATTCACCCTTCCTTCTATCATTTGTTCACAAGAGATTCTCATTAGGTATAAGGGGTTCAATAGATTAGACAGCAAGATGAATGCCCAATAGATCCCAGTTAAAAAGAAAGCTGTGTATACAAGCTGAGAAGCAACTAGTGTTGAGTTTACAGCACCACCATGTCTTTTAAGAATTTTTGTACAGTAACATAAAATTTCCGAGAGAAAAACTCAATGTTAGTAGGGCACAAAGAACAGATTGCAATTGTGACACCATTGCCGAGTAGCCAGGTAAACAGGAGGCATGCATATGTTAGTTTTGAAGTGGGAAAAAATGAAGGAGCTTACTGTGATACTACCAAAAACCAATACTAAATTGACTCCAATTCGTCGGCTTAGTTATTTTTCCAAATTCCGATGAAAAAGTCACAACTTTTGAGTGAAAAAACGAAAAGAAAAAAAAAAAAAAAAAAAAAAAAACAGAATGTATGTAGCCTGAAAATCGTGTCCCCCTCGCATTTCTTCAGCTGTCACCCACCAAACTGCCCTGGCTTCCTTTCCCCTTCATGCCTTCCCCACCTACTGTACTGTACCTTTCCAACTCCCACTCGTCCGGCTTGTAGACGTCTCCGGTGGAGATGTAGTCGAGGTTGGTGGAGATGACGTTGAGGAGGTAGCTGGGGTCCTGCAGCTTCTTCTGCAGATTGCGCTTGTGCCGGCGCAGGCCCAGGAACACCGCCAGCCCAGACAGCAGCAGCACCGCCGCCGCAGCCCCGCACAACCACACGATCGTCTCCGAAGACACTCGATCCGCCGCCGCCACGAAAATGAAGAACGGCGCGCTCCACCTGCAACAACAGACAGCAACAACACATCCGCCTGTTTATCATAACCGATTATCGATCGACTATTGGTGATCGTCTCGTCTGATCGGATGAAAAATCGAACGGCTTCCTGGCGCCCTTGGGCTTATAAGCTTTCGAATGAGCCATGGGTCGACGTTCCACCTGCAGCATGTGAGGGATCATTTACATAATACGTCACCGCTAGGGGGAGGGATCCCCCTAAGACTGCCGGCCAAGGGGGGAGGGGGTTCAGCGGCTATGAAGAGTGATGTAGTGGTAGTGGTGATGGTGTAGGTTGGAGGGAGGTGGCCCTGAGCAGCCCTCAGCCGGTGACAAAATACTGTATGTTTTTTATCCCAAGAAACCATCCGCTGTTTATCATATTCCAGTGTCATCATGGCGGGTAGCACGGACCGCGGGAGATCGGCGGAGGGACGTTCGGCAAGGTGTACGAGGCGCGCGGGCGGGGGGTGCGCGGTGTGCGGGGCGGAATTCGGGGCGTGCGCCGTCAAGACGTTAGCGAGTCGACGGAGCCCTGTGAGGGCAGCGCCTCAGCTTCCTCATGGAGGCGAGTCTGATGAAGCACTTCCACACCGCCTACATTGTCCGTCTCTACGGCGTCACACGGACAACCCGGATGTCATCGAACCCATGGGAAAGGTACATGCGTGCGTACCTCGGGTAGTGTGGGGAGGGTGGGTAAATCCGGCTGGGGGAAAATCCTGCCACCTATCATCGGTCAGCCGGCGCTCGTCGTCATGGAATTGATGGGAAAGGTAGGGTACGTAGTACCAAGACTGTATAATTATCTGTAGTGGGCTACACATGTGGTGAGCAAACTCACGGTGAATTCGCCGTAAGTATTTGATAAAACATGGGAGGCCGGTAGAATCACCGAGTGAGACCACCTCGTAGCGCCAATGACGTCATGGAATGGAATTATGGGAACGGTACGTACGTAGACCAAGAATATATAATTAATACGTCATGGAATGGAACATGGGAAAGGTAGGGACATGGACCAAGAATAGATAATAAACCATGGAATAAATTATGGGAAAGGTAGGGACTGGGGAAACCCGGCCATGGGGTAAACCCGGCCACCCAAGCTTTTCTGAACTTTCCTCTTCAACAAATATGAACATGGTAGCATTTGAAAGAGGAGAGTAAGGAATCGAGATGTCATACTAATTCAACGGTTCATTGGTTGCCTAATTATTTTGTGGTGTACTTCGTTAGTTACGTATTGTACCCAATCTGTCAGAGGTTGATTTCGACCATAACAGACTTCTCGGTAAGAGTGAATCGGGCTTCAAAGCTCTCTGTCGTGAAATCGCCCAGTTCCCCAGCATGGAGGAGGTGGGGCTGAGATCGTGCGGTTTGTCTGATGCTTCGCTGCCCGCAGTTGAGTCGCTGCTGACTGAATGCGAACAGTTGGAGTATCTTTGGATCAACTTTAATCGCATTGACGATGACGGGCCAGCGTACCAAAATCTGAAACAGATCGCTAAGAGACAATTCGTAAGCGGCCTACAGCTACAGTTCAATTGATAATTTGACAAGTTTCAAACAAGAAACACATAACATATATGTACAGTACGTACGGTATTTGCCGCTCTTGCTAGCGCTTTGTCTGACCGACACCACAACAGCAAAAGCTCTATGACAACAGCCTTCGTTTCGATTCTTTTGTTTTACTGCTAAAATGTTGAGCAATACAGTATCTAGTTTTAGCTTAGTTAGTTTTAGTTTTAGTTTTAGTTTTAGCGCAGTTGTCAGGACGGCTGGGGTCAGCGCCCGCCTGTGGAAAAGGAAAGAAAAGAAAGGGAATAACTTGCAGCTCAACTACTGATTGTCATGTAAAGTTGGGGAAAGCTGGGGGCAAGTATGAGCGGCTACTTGTACCGTACGTGTAATCTGTGACTTGCGAGATTTGTCTCTGGTTGGACCTTTGCCCGTGTTGCGCAGTTTACACGGACTTCCGCAAAATAGGTATAAAGTGCATAACACGCGAAGAAAAAGGTAAAACCTCTCTCAATTTTGGCAGCACGGGCATTTACAGGCACAGAGCAAACTTTCGCTTGTTTGTGGTCGACGGAAGCAAAAGAGATTGACTGGGAAGAATGAATGCATTTGCATGCGTACTGTACATACAGTAGGGTAAGCAGGGGCAAATTCGGCTGAAAAAACATTTCACTTGACCAGTCGACGCCTTTCGAAAGGGTGAGGCGCATTTAGGTGTTTGCCAGAATTTGGCTCGAAGAAGAATTGCCCCCAGCTACCCTACACGGGCATAGGAATGAAATCACCATACCCACGTAAAGGTATAGGGTAACATGGGGTGAACCCGCCCCCCTAAGCAGTTCTCTGGAACCAATGGCTGAACCAAAACAAAATCACATGGCATAATATACCTGGTTAGGCCTTAGTTAAACGTGCAAAGTACGGCTCTACTGCTGAACGTCTTTAGAGAGTTATGGCCAAATTCAGCTGTCGCTAAAACACGAGCCCTGGGGGGTGAACCCGCCCGCCTAAGGTTTAGGCCATTTTCAGGCTGACCAAGCTATATTTTTATGGCCGTTTATTTCAAGATGGAAGCCAAGCTTATTTCCAACGCCAGTAATTAAAAAAATAACTGCTAAAATATTTCTGCCTGATGCATGAAGGGCACGAATGAGACAACTCTAGTGACAGCCCATCTCTTCAGTACTGGGGGTGAACCCGCCCACCCATGATTTTGGGCTAATTTGAGGCTGTCCGGGCTATTCTGTATCATTCTGGCATGTTATAAAAGAAGCAGAAGCAATAACCATGAATAACAGCTACCAATTAGCCAAATAGATAGTTTAGGTAGGTAATAAGTGGTATGAATGGGACTACTTTGCTGTAAACTAACCTTTCAGTACTGGGGGGTGAAGCCGCCCACCCATAAAATTTTAAGAAAATTTGCATGAACGTCTTTTCGCTTGAGAAATCGTAAGAAAATATTGTAAGATTAGCTGAACGCACTTTCCTTTGTGATTGTGCACTATATGACAGCTGCTTAGGATTGCAGTAGTTTGAGCTGATCAGGTGGGCGGGTTTACCCTATACTTTAGTACAGGAGTTGGGTGGGCGCATTTACCCCACTAAGTACTGAAATTGTTTTTTGCCATATCTCCAGTATCAGTGGGGCGAATTGGATGAAACTTCGCCTGGGGGTAGGGCACTATGCCTCCTTGCCCCCCACATACCGGGTGTTCATTTATAACATACAGGGTGTTTTTGCGCAACATCTAAAGTTTGGTCATTTTCGACCTCTTGTTGAAAAACGTGAACCCGTGAGCTTGATGTTTCAACAAATGACATGCCAAATAGCTCATTTGAAAGAGGAGAGTTCAAGGAATCGATTGATATCCTAGTTGTTTCAATAGGTCCATTGGTTCCTGAGATACACAGCCCTGAACCCTTAGGCGGGCGGATTTACCCATGGGCGGGTTCACCCCATGTTACCCTACACGGGTAAGTTGGGATAAATTCAACCGTCTTAGCATTCATATCAACCCCACAAAACCTCTATCAGATGTAGCAGTTTCCATCCAATAGAAGCATAACCTGGCCAGAATTTTCCCAGCTTACCCCAGTCCTAACTGGAGCATACAAAATACGTATACGTACAGTGTAATCTGCGTAGTAGGTACCTGTAGGAGGAGGGAGACAGAGGAGACGCTGCCAGCGAAAGCGGCGCAGTGAATCGGCGTCCTTCCTCCAGCGTCTGTCGCTTCCGCGTCCTGTTTCAGAGTGCGCACAAACTGACTACACAACTGCGTCTCACCTACAGAACACACGCACACGCATGCACAGCGCAATATTTCGCATATCATGAGCCAGTAATTCCCGTAGTCCGTAAATATCCGTAATTCCCAAATGGAAATGAAGAAATATCGGAGGGCCCGAATTGTCCCACACTACCTTGTATATTGATATCCTTATCGTACTACGTACCGCCCCAGATAACAGTTCACTTGCAGTCACTCAAGGCTATTCATACAGCCAAGATCAGTCAAAAAATATTTCGTGATTTCGTCCCAAAAAAAAATTTGACCTCCTAAACCCCTGCTGGTTACTCAATTAACCAAGTCTTCACCACTTGTCCGATTTGTGTACGAGTTTGCGTTGTTATCGAGGCCAAAACGAAAGATCGCCCTCTTACTTCACATCACTCCTAACCAATCCTTCCAGCCTTATAGCCAGCCGAAACATCAATAGGGTATCTCGGGACAGGACCAAAATTTTTCAAAGCACCCAGAAAAATTTTAAAGCACCCAAAATTTATGAAAACTGACGACATTTATCAGCTGATACCTTGCTAAGAGTAGTACCATAAAGCATGCCTAAGGACTTTCATGCTTCCTACTTTCCAGCTTTTATGGACGGCCCATGTACTACCAGTACTGTCCTACTTTGTCAATGTAGCAGAACAATTCGCGCTGGTCTTGTGTACGTACAGGGTGGGTAGTACATACGTACATATATACGAATACTAATCCAATCTATGTATGTGTAGGCCTACATGGCACACACAAGTACGTACATGCATACATAGGCCTACATAGAAAATCCACAAGTAAATTTAGGTGCATGCACAGGCAATCTTTACCTTGCCAGCGTCAGGTATTTAATTTTACCATGCCATGGCTACCAGCGTGCGTTGGGCTACTATCAAATCACATGAGAATTGGGTGAAAATTCGCCGAAGGCGAAAATTTTTTTAAAAATGATCTCAGAAACCCCAGAAAACGCATCACCGAAGAGCTTTGCGTTGCTGCCTGCGTAAAAATATTTTTTTCAAAGCACCCTCAGCTAAAATAAAGCACTTTTAAAGCATTTTACAGTCGGGTGCTCAAATCAAAGCACTTTAAAGGAAATAAAGCACCTCGAGATACCCTGCATCAAAGCCACGAGTTCACCCAGGCAGCTGCTCCCAGTGCAACACAGTCACGAACAGTTCATCGTCTTTGGATGAACAAAACCCAGCCATAAAGATGGAAGGTATGTAGAATAGAAATGGAAGCTGAATAGAAAGAGGGGTGAGCTAGCTGCCACGATCAACATAACAATAACGCAACTCATGGATAGTACCTCCGAAGCAGGCCCAATGCAGAGGAGTGCGCGCCAGATGATCCCTGTGTCCTGGAGCTGCCCCTCTGGCTGTCAGCAACTTCACCATCTTCCCCTGTCCCCTTTCCACTGCATAGAGCAAGGCTGTCCTTCCTTCCCAGTCCTCTGCATCCACTTCCCATCCCCGATCCAGTAGCAACTCAGCTACAGCAGCTTCACCTGTTTCTGCTGCCAGATGCAGAGCTGTGGCCCCTGTGCAAAGAACAGCAGAGAGGAATCACAGAGCAAGGAAATTGACATGCAGCACGTGTGTGGGGTACGACGGGGTAAACTCGGACAAAAAGGGCAATTTAGAACATCCAAGAGCTTTGCAATGCTAAACTGAATGATTTGCCATCAAGACAAAGCATATGGATTTGATACCGCGTTCACCATACGTCCGTACATGTGTTACGTCCGGAGTATGAAGGAGTACAGGGTCGTTTGTGATGCCACGTAATCCTTGATACATCGGACGCGGACGTATGGATGTGTGATGGAGAACGAGGCATATGACCACTGGCTTGCTTGCATACTGAAAGCATGACCAGATGTCTTGATTTACACAGTAATGGTATAGTCTGGCCAATAGCAGTTGGCACCTGGACTCAAGGCGAGTTGCGTAGTTTGCATGTACTTCTGCTAAACAGGAGTACACGAAGCGTGGACAGAAATCCGCATTTGTAAATCTATTTTACGCAACGCGCCTTGAGTTCAGGTGCCAACTGCTATTGGCCAGACTATAGAAGAAAACGTATTCGAAATTTCTCCTTCCGAAACTACCCCACACTACCCTATACACATAAAGAACAATGCACGGGGAAAGAGACAAAGTCGTTCCTTTTACCTCTCACTGTGTCCCTGGCTTCTCTGTTGACAGATGCAGTTGTAAGGAAGAGAGCCACTGCATCCCAGGCCCCAGCTGAAGCCGCCCACATCAACGGAGAACGACCCTTCGCATCCACAATCACGTCATCTCCATTACTTCGCTGCTGCTCACCTGAAAACAAGTAAAAAGTAAGTACCAATGCATTCCTATCATACTGACTGTTTTTGCTGATGCATGTGATGAATATATAGGCATACCGCTATGCACAGTTGTGCTAAGAATTATGGATTGCCGCGTCAGCGCATTTTTTCCTACACACTTACCGGTCAATGAAATGCACTGAAAAAGTGTAATACAGAGGGGTCAGCTCGCGACCACCCATAATTTCTTAGCGCAACTGGTCAATATGCGTGTACACTCCATGCATTTGCACATGATCAGTCATGGTTTGTTGTTCGGAATTGTTTCCTTCTGCATAATGATACATGGTGTTGTCAGGAATGTATACTATAATGGTGGGGGGAATGAACATCTGCAGCGTTTCCGTGCAAACAATCACAGCGACCAAGTAGGGTCGTACCTACGGAATCCGTATCTGTGGAATCCGTACCTACGGAAGAAAAATTCCACACACACCTACGGAAAACAAATTCCACACCTACGGATTCCACACGTACGGATTCCGTAGGTAGGGAA
Source organism: Epsilonema sp. ZAB3_2 (assembly GCA_030247985.1). Lineage (NCBI taxonomy): Eukaryota > Metazoa > Nematoda > Chromadorea > Desmodorida > Epsilonematidae > Epsilonema > Epsilonema sp. ZAB3_2. The sequence continues at coordinate 38,708 of JASAMW010006400.1, forward strand.
TAAAAATTCCATACCTACGGAAAACAAATTCCACAGGTACGGATTCCGTAGGTAGGGAATAAAAATTCCATACCTACGGAAAACAAATTCCACACCTACGGATTCCACAGGTACGGATTCCGTAGGTAGGGAATAAAAATTCCATACCTACGGAAAACAAATTCCACACCTACGGATTCCACAGGTACGGATTCCGTAGGTACGACCCTACTTGGTCGCTGTGATGCTTTGCACGGAAACGCTGCAGATGTTTATTCCCCCCACCTTATAGTATACATTCCTGGTGTTGTTTCTTGTGTAGTTCTGCAGATACAATAAGTAAGTAGTCATTTGATGAAGCATTGGATTTTTCACCCAACATGCAATGATTCACGTTTAGACCAAATTTCCACGCAGAAAAAAGTTACCGAGCCTCATCATTCTGCTCATTGCCAGCCTATCCATGCTTGTCTATTCTTTACATTCTTCCCAATCCATCATCAAATTCTCTACCAACTTCAGTCATTCCATCAGCAGTTCAATTTGTTGTCTTCCATCATTCTACAGGGTGTCCCATTTGGATATGAAATGTCGTTTGGGGTTATAACTTTGGAACCACTAGAGTTAAGGCGCTGAAATTTTTCCTGTAGATACCCAACGAATACGTATAACCTTGTGTAAAAATTTCGCCCCAAAACTCAAATCTGAACAAAAGATATTGGTAACTCAAGTTTCGACCGCGAAAATCAAAAGTTTTTGAATCGCAAGTCTGGTCATCAGGCAAATTTTTGTGACATTCTCATCATAGCGCTAGTCAGTATGTGGTATCTGTTTGACAGGGCAACAGGAAATCCCAGAGGAGACATTTTTCTTTCCTGACTTGCTGCATGCACTTATCGGTTCACTTCAAAACTCAACTCTGACAAAACCAAACCAGCAGTAACCTGGCAGTAGTCAGTACTGCTCGCTCGCCCTATCTGACTCCCCACTTTTCCTGGTGGATTTTCTCTCGAACAAGCTACCATGTTCACAAAGCTGAAGATTTTCCCAGAAATGTAAAATAATATTCGTTGAGTTTTCCCACATATTGAATGACATTATGTTGAAGATGCCACAAAAATTCGCCTGAACACCAGACTTGCGATTCAGAACTTGTGATTTTCGTGGTCGAAACTTGAGGTACCAATATCTTATGTTCAGATTGGAGTTTTGGGACGAAATTTTTACACAAGGTTATACGTATTCTTGGGTATCTGCAGGAAAAATTTCAGCGTCTTAACTCTAGTGGTTCCCAAGTTATAACCCCAAACGACATTTCATATCCAAATGGGACACCCTGTACCTACTACCATCAAACACGGGCGATGTCTCCTTCACCTCACACTGTTACGACCACTACCATGCTCTACTTAGCAACCATTGTAATCCTTCCTATACCACTAGCCACAGCCCTCAGCTGTCATCAGGGTGTTGGAGTTAACGGTGAAGTCCCTCCAAGTCGGGTATGTGAGAGCTCTGATGCCATTGGATGCACAAAAGATGGAGGAGACTCCCAAGGGGGCAGTGTATATTTCTATGAATGCACATCTTTCGCGTGCAACACCTTGTTAACCTGCGAGAAAGGATGCTGTAAAGCTTCAATGGGTGGAGTCAGCAGAGTGTCGTGCTGCTGTGAAACAGACAACTGCAATGGTGCTCAAAGCATAAGCACGGATCATGGAAAGATGGCCTTGATGCTCCTACTTCTTGCTTTCGCTTTCACCTTCACAGCTCTCCACCACAAGTAAACAACTGTTATGAATGAAACTTTCAATCTCGTCGGTTAACCACATATTATTTCCTGTAAACTGCGAATTTCCAAATGCGGTAACCATGAAAGTGTGTGTAAGAGCCTATATTTTGAATAGCGATGCTTGGAAATGACTGAGGCAGGGTTGAGCAGGGTTGAGCTTGCGATCTTAAGGTAGATACGGAGTCTTTCCGACCCAACTTTGAGCAGCTGCTACGCTCGCTACAGGACAGATACAAACATGCTGTTCTTCTCTCATAGTAGACCCAACCTAGGCCTATCCATACATAAAAAGAGCGGCCCAAAAGCGTTTGTATTTGGCGCAGTACGACGTCTCAAAAACACCCCCAAAAACATGCGATTTGGCGCTACAGGACGAACCGCTGGGTAGATTTCAACATCCAGCATACTATTCGATTCGTCTCACTGAGACGAGTCGATCGATACCTCTGGCGCCCCTCTACGTTGCCTCTACGCAAAGTTATTCCAGAAAAACCTTATATTCGAAGCTAACGCTTTGGACGAAGTTTGCACAACACAGAGGTCGTTTTAAAGTGCGCACAGACGCTTGTTGAAAAGTTCAGGTGATGCTCGTTTGAACAAGCACTTCGCCGTTTTCCAACTCGCCCTGGTTGTCTCAGGAGAGATCGATGAAGATAGGACCTCATATAGCCTGTATACTATAGTATACTCTGTTCAACGAAAGAAAACGTCGAGAAACCCATACTAACGGGTAAACTGGTGAGATTGATGTTTCATGCCACAGTAGAAGTTGCCTCTGAGTACATTGACGTTTCATCCAGTCACCCTCCCCTTGATGTTTCATAAAGTACCCGTGCCCAACCCCGCTATTATTTGGAAAGGGTCCGTATCCACCTTAAGCAGAAATATTCAGCGCAAACAGTGAATACGAAACCTGCATTGCTAGAAAGAAAACGTACTGTACGGCCTACAAAGCTTGCATGCCCAATTCAGTAAAACTGTGTCAAGGCATACGAAACAAAATGAAGCGTGGGCCTGGGGGAGAGGGGGTACGATGAACGAACAGAGGGGGTATGGTGTCTGGGGGGAGAATCTGTTCATGGGGCATATCATATTTATCGAGCATTTTGCATGAGGGAGAAAGGAGCATATTCATACGAATTTCGAGCATTCTTTGAGTTGGGTAAGACATCCACCTCACAAATATGAGCTCACCTGTTTCTTTATCTCCAGTGGCTGCAGCTGCATTTATCATCCTCTCCAGCGCTTCCATCTGATTATTCTGCGCCGCATAATGCAATGGACTGGCAGAGTTCACGGCGTCCCTTAACCACGGATCGGCCCCGTTCAGCAACAGGACATCCACGTGCTGAACACGTCCCAACCTCGCGGCCCAATGCAACGCCGTCCTTCCCGCAGCATCCCGCACGTCCGTCTGTCGCTTTTTCGTAATATCACCCAACGACGCACTATCGGCTGCACTCGAAGACGACGATAAAAACAGCCGAAGAGCCGGCAAATTATCCGCAATCACAGCCAAATGCAAACCCGTTAACCCCTTCCCAACTGTCCGTCCTCCTCCGCCACGGGGAGGGTTAAAGGCGGTTAAAGGGGAACGTTTCACCATCAGCGTCAAACAGTCCAAGGCCTCGGGATTGTCACTGAGAACTGCCCAATGTAGGGGAGTCTTGCCGCTATTGTCTGCCAGTTCCAAGCAGCACAGTGGTTTGCCATGGACAGTGGAGTCTGGTTGAGGAGTAGAAGTGCTGTTGTTGTGGTTGAATGCGAGTAGAAGACGGAGGGACGTGAGACGGCCCGAGGACGCGGCCCAATGCAGAGGAGAGCGGCCGTCTGAGTCCAGAAGGGAACACCAGTCGAAATTAGGAACAGGAAACAGGCGGGTGCAATGGGACAGAAGAAGCTAAAACACATAGGGTAGCGTGGGGAAAATCCAGTCATCCAACTTTCTGCATATCTTAGCAACTAATGGACCGATTGAGGCAAATATGATATATCAATCGATTCCTTGAACTCTCTTCTTTCATATGAGCTATTC
>JASAMW010006404.1:0-21383 GCA_030247985.1 Epsilonema sp. ZAB3_2
GCTTCCACTCTGCTCAACTGACACGCCAAGATTTTGACGCTCTCTTCGACAAGGAAGGCAGAATCCCAGACCCGCATGCATTCAGGCAGAAAGTCTTTCAAGGTACTGTTGTTTTCTGTCATGGGCGATATGAACTTTGCATACGTACATAAAGGATATGTACATAAATGTACTGTACGTAGGAATGTATAGTCAGTGGGACGATCAAGACCGTGCTTGACAATTTTGCCGCTCCCGTGGCATTTTAGTAAATCTGGCATTTCTATACAAGAATAGCAACCGGCTTTTCGACCCTTTTTCAAACACTCTTGCTATTCTTGTATAGAAATGCCAGATTTACTAAGATTGCTACGGGAGCGCGAAAATTGTCAAGCACGGTCTTGATCGTCCCGGTGACTATACATATGTGTACCCCTCCCCCCAATGCATAGCCCCATATGTACCGTATTTTCAGTGTATCGCCTCTTCCCCTAAGTTAATCCCACTGTATAGCCCCATCGGACCTCTCAATACCCGGGGCTGACTATAAGCTACAGTATAGTCGGAGAAACGATCAAGAGTTCGCTTGACAATTTTGCCGCTCCCGTGGCAATCTGACATTCTAAACAAGAATAGCAATAGTGTTTGAAAAAGGGTCGAAAAGCCGGTTGCTGTTCTTGTATAGAATGTTTAGAAATGTTGGATTGCCACGGGAGCGGCAAAATTGTCAAGCGAACTCTTGATCGTTTCTCCGACTATAGCTGTATCATAGCCACCCCCACGTCAAGCTATGATGCCTCGGCATTGCAAAGGCGTGTATTGTACTATAATAACCCTGCTTTGACTCAATCATGCCCTACACGCATGTTTTTTATTGACCTAAAAATAAGCGTCTGCACACCTCTCAAATCATTTTAAAACGCGATGTCTGGAAGGATTCAGTATTGCTGTACAGTACCGCGGACAGGGGGGTAATTTTCAGTTTTCTGCTGATGACGTGAGCTGATAGCCCAACTGATTTTACGTATTTTACAAAAAGACCGGGTCGAAAATTCGCACCCAGTCCTGAGATATAAGGCCTCAAAGTTGACCACAATTTGACCTTAATTTTTCACTTTTTCACCCTAAAATGGGGGTAAATAGCCTCACAGTGAGGCTTTGGGGCTATAAATTTGCACACACATAGACCCTATGGGGTTACATGTTCAGACAAATTTTGAGCCCTCCAGCCCTCTTGGTTCAGGAGTTAAAGCTGTTTTTGCTGAAAATCCGAAAATTGCAAGTTTTTCATAATTTTCAAAATTTTGAGAGAGTTAGTCCGTGTGCCCGCTGTTTTATTTCTGAATCTTGTAGAGCAGAAAATTTGCTACAAGATAGGCTACATTTGAGAAGAAAGTCACCTATGGGAAATTTTCACAGCAAGGCCTCAAAGAGTGGCAAGTAAGGGTTTTAAGAGTGTGCGTTTTCCCCATTTTTCAAGCTAACTCAACAATATCACGGATACTCTCTCCTCAAAAGTAGCCTATCTTATGTAAAATTTGATGAAGATTTAGAAAAAAATATTTTTGCTCCCAAAAAAGTTAACCCTACCCCAAAAATGTTCAAAAATTGTCAATCAATTACATCTTTTGTAAGATTATATGCTAGGGGTTAACTTTTTTGGGGGCAAAAATACTTTTTTCTAAATCTTCATCAAATTTTACATAAGACAGGCTACTTTTTAGGAGAGAGTATCCGTGATATTGTTGAGTTAGCTTGAAAAATGGGGAAAACGCACACTCTTAAAACCCTTACTTGCCACTCTTTGAGGCCTTGCTGTGAAAATTTCCCATGGGTGACTTTCTTTTCAAATGTAGCCTATCTTGTAGCAAATTTTCTGCTCTACAAGATTCAGAAATAAAACAGCGGGCACACGGACTAACTCTCTCAAAATTTTGAAAATTATGAAAAACTTGCAATTTTCGGATTTTCAGCAAAAACAGCTTTAACTCCTGCACCAAGAGGGCTGGAGGGCTCAAAATTTGTCTGAACATGTACCCCCATAGGGTCTATGTGTGTGCAAATTTATAGCCCCAAAGCCCCACTGTGGGGCTATTTACCTCCTTTTTTAGGGTGAAAAAGTGAAAAATTAAGGTCAAATTGTGGTCAACTTTGAGGCCTTATATCCCAGGACTGGGTGCGAATTTTCGACCCGGTCTTTTTGTAAAATACGTAAAATCAGTTGGGCTATCAGCTCACGTCATCAGCAGAAAACTGAAAATTACCCCCCTGTCCACGCAATTCTCAATACTACCTGACATCGCATTTTAATTTTATTTTTCAATTAGCCATGCATAGCCCATGCATGCTTCCAATGCATAGCCCCATAGATGGCTTCTCGTTTTCATACATGGGGCTGTGCACCGGTAAATGCCACGGTAATGCCAGATGTTTGCAGGTGGTATTGAAGCATCAATACGGGCGGAGGTTTGGTGCTTTCTGTTTGGCGTTTTCCCCTATGATGCGACGCGAAAAGAAAGGGAAACACTGCTTTTGCTGAAGACGGCGCAATATTCCGCGCTGAAGAGGAAGTGGCAGCTGCAGCTAAAATGCTCGTATCCGAACTTTGATTTCAGTGCGGCGGACAACTTTCTGATTGGCTCCAAGCCTGTTCGGACTGTGGAAACAGACCAAAATACTCTGCCAGCCCCTCCGGAGCAAGACAAGATGCAACACTACTATATGGAAGCCCAGGTACATGCGTATGTTCGTGTTCGCGTTCATACCTAACCTATGTTAGCATATGTACGTACCTACATACCTATAGTTTAGTTGTATCTCATAAGGAAGGCCTGTGAACATGGTTGTATGAGGGCAAAAATCGATGAGCAGGACGAGTTTTGCACTATACTGCCCAGTGTACACTCGTTTCCTATGTAACCATCATGTTGGATTCATGCTGATCCATGTGGGAGAATACGTACATAGCAGAGAGCAGTGTCCACTCCTCTGTTCAGATCTTTGCCGGAAGAATCCAGTGTGATGATGCTCTGCTGTGTGAGTCCTTGCGATTTATCTCCAAAGATGTCCCAAGGACTGATCGTTCTCATCCTTATTTCGCGTATCGATTCTTTCTCATGGTGCATCTGCATGCATACATTATTCTTTAGATGTTCCGCGCTAGCGGTGTACAAGTCTCTTTTTAGCGGCGACTCACCAAATCTGCTACGTCTTCGGGATGCTCTGTTGACTGCGTGTTTTTTGTTGCCCAAAGTTGGTTACGTTCAAGGAATGAATGACATTATGGCTAGATTTCTCATCGTTTCTGATTCGGAGGTGAGGAAGCTTATGGACGCGCTGAGAATTATGGGTAGTCGCGAGCTGCAGCTGACCCCTCTCTATTGTACTTTTTAGTGCATTTTTTATCGATTAGGGGAAGGGGAAAATGCGCTAAAAAAGTGTATACAGAGGTCACCTCGCGATCACCCATAAAATTCTTAGCGCAACTGATTCATAGCCGATAGTCTACGTATTTCGAAGACGGCAATTCGCCTACCGTATTTACCGGTGCATAGCCCCAAAAATTGAGGGGTCCTATATATGGGGCTATGCATGCGACAATTTTTTTTTGTTTTTGAGAGGTACGCAGACGCATATCTTTTAGGTCTTTAGCACGTCGTGTTTTAGGGCATAATTGAGGTAAAAACAGGGTTATTCTAGTACAATACACCCCAAGCAGGCTTATAGGCATCTTAGCTTGGTTGAGTGGCTATAATGGGATGGGTAGCTTATGACCAGCATATATATAGTACATATGGGGCTATGCATAGGGGGCTATGCATTGGACATTTTTATGTTTTGCCTACTCCTACATGGGATATGCATTGGGGGTGGGCTATGCACCGGAAAATACGAAAAAGTGTGTGGTGCAAGCGAATCACCTTTCATTTCCGACTCATTACATTTTGGATCCGGTAGGCTATTGGTCGCTTTGTTATGCATTCCTCTTCTACTCAACATGTTTGTGGTCTTTTTTGTAGCCGATTGCCTTCTGGTGCTTTCATTATTACATTCGGACTGTTCAAAAGGATTTTCTTTCGGAAGGAATGCTGGAACGGATCAGTGAGCATTTTGTTTGGTTAATTACGATAGTAACACGATGCAAAAATACTATGGTACCTACTGTATGTGTGCGACAATGCAGCATGTTTTAGCGTTGTTGCGGGAACTATTGAAAGAGTTGGACCCTGAAATTACAGCATATTTGAAGGACGTTGGAGTTGACGAGCTTGTCTTCTGTCACAAGTGAGGTTGGTATTTTACAATACCGTATTTACCGGTTAGCCCCGGGGTTATGCCAAAATCGAAAAGTCCTATATGGGGCTATGCATTAGGCATATTGACTTGGTGTAGGAGTGGTTTCGTAGCTGATGAGTAGCTTTAGGTATAAAAATTTTCCAACTATTGTAAAAGTGATAGGCTAACTTTTACAAGCAAACCATACGGTAACAAGCACCAATGTTCATGAACCTGAGATACCCTGCAGTACAGTACATATGAGATGGGGCTATGCATTGGACATTTTGTATGTTTTGCGAATATGGGGCTATGCATATGAGAGCTACGTATGCACCAGTAAATACGGTACGTATTTAGGCGCCAGAACAGGCCTGATGATGCTATGAACCACTTGTACTGAAAAATGAGTCAACAGCTTTGGTGTGTTGCAGGTGGCTGTTGCTGTGTTTTCAGCGCGAATTTTCACTGGAGGATGGCTTGCTACTGCTGGAGATACTGAGCAGTCACCATTTGGAACTGTACGCACCTCGTGGGATAAGTGCTAGAGAACAAACGAGACGACTCATGCAGCAGAAAGGTTTGTTTGTAATCTAACACTTCGCTGTCATTTCGATTTTGGCGAAGAACGATAGTGGCCAAGTTTTTGTTGGATTTAGGAGTAAATTTTACCGTGGACGTGTTCAGCTCAGAGTTTAGCTTCGACTTATTTGTTGCTGTTGCCATCCTTATCATGTCCAGAGATCAAATATTTCAATGTTCCGAAGGTTCACAAGTATTCCAGCTTGTATCTCGGTATGTGCTTTGTTCAACCCAACGTTGAAAATCAAACTCCGAACGGGTGTATTGTTGCAGTCTTTCTGGAAAGCTTCACTTGAAAGCCGTACTGAGCAAAGCAGAAAGTCTATTCTTCTCATACTGTCAGAAATCGGTCACTGATGCATTTATTATTGTATAAGTTTATAGTTTGGCCAATAGCAGTTGGCACTTGGACTCAAGGCGCGTTGCGTAAAATAGATTTACAAATGCGGATTTCTGTACACGCTAAGTACATGCAAACTACGCAACTCGCCTAGAGTCCAGGAGCCAACTGCTATTGGCCAGACTATAGTTGGTTGCGTCATATTTTATCGACTCGAAAGATTTGACCTGCGATGGTAAAAAATATTATAATTAACACATAACTGATAGCCACACCTTTATTCCACTGGTGCATAAGCTTGGGCATACTAGAAACAAATGTTTGTAAAAAAAACCATATGCCACTGAGCCTGGAGAAGTCGGCGCAGCAGTCGTGGACGCAAAGCAGTCAGTTACTATAATCTCGTCGCACTACCAGATTACACGACGTCGGCGAGATATGCTTTCTCGCGCGCGCGAAATCGACTGCGCCGACTTCTCCACGGTAAAAAATTGGAAACCGCTGCATGTACGAAGGCTATATGCATATAAAATTAAAAGTGACTTTCCAAAACACAACAAGGAGTACTATGACCACTAGTCGGCTATACAAAAAGTCGTAGACATAGGAACACACTGTTGAAGTGAACAGATGGCAAGGCAGTGTTATCAAAAGGTTACATATTGAAAGTGGTTAGGCTACTTTTCTGGTTCTAGTCCGTATACTGCAGTTGGATTGCTCGGGTTGACTCTGGGTTGAAAGCTGGTCCTAGCGATGAACACTTTCTGACCGGCAATTTTGTGCACTTGAGGCTGCTGCTGAATTTCACTCTGTCTAGCATTGGTCGGATTGCTGGCGTGAGTCTTTCGGTGCTTGGTCAGATGGTCACTTCGTATAAAGCGCTTTCCGCACACCGGACACTGGAATTTCTTCTCCCCACTGTGCGTCCGCTTATGCCGCTGCAGTTCGTCGGAACGCGTAAAGCGCTTCTGACAGTGCAACCAGTCGCAAACGAATGGCTTCTCTCCTGCGTGACCCCTGAACAATTCAGCCTCTATACGTTGTGTTCAGATATGCGACTGAGCAGGTTCCACTGGGCGATGAAACACGACTGGGCGTAAGAGGGGCGTTTTTGGTCACAGACGTTGTGTTTCGGCTTTTGGGCCATGTGCATTTATGTACTAAGGCTGGTGTATAGTATAGCTGTAGACAGGACATAGACGCTGCTGGGTCATCTGCGTGTACAGATGCCGCCGGCTGCAGCCCTACTTCTGGCACTTACTTGGTTTCTGTATTATAATGGTAGTATGCAGGATTTTTATGGACCATTTGCGTTGTCGCGATAGGTTAGTCGATAATGACCCCACAGGTATTTTGTGTAAGTCTAGACAGTAGGATCCGGCGGGGAAGTCAACGTTGTTCAGTCATCTGGGAGTGGAAAAGGAGCGAGTGAAAAGGAGAATTATACCGCGGGGTCGCGTCGCTATCGACCAACCCAATGGCGTCAACGCAACTGCTCCATATGTAACGGATGATACCCATACGGCATAATAAGCAATTATTTTTTCCACACCCTAATGGGTAGAATTTACGGTGCTACCTACCTGAGATGAGCTCGAAGATGAGACGTTTTTCCGTAAGTCTTCTGGCAGATATGGCACAAATGATTCCGCTTCTTGCTTGGCACTGACCTGAAATTCGAGCATTATCGTTCGTTAGTAGCTACAAACTTCAGTATAGCATAGTGTACTCTACCTAGCGTATGATCATGCTTTGCTGACCTTCCTTCGCTCTCCTGGCAGTGTGGACATCCGCAGGCGGTTCGTTTCAACTTCTTCCCATAGATCTTCGTCTCCCCCACCAGAGGAATGTGCAGTGGCGTCTCGTCGCCCGGCTCCGACTTCAGCTGAGTCACCGTCGTCGGCTTCTGCACCAGCTCCCACTTGGACGAATCATTCGGATTCTGCAGGAACATCTGACCACCACCTGCAATACAAACTCCACATTCCTACCGTTCGTAACAGTATGTACGCGAACATTTTGTGTCGTAGCACGAGAAGGTACGCAGGTACCCCATAGGATGGAAAATTATGGGATAAAATAGAAGCGAGACCTTCGTCCGAACAGGGTGAAATCCTCCGTGTGTATTTTGTGAGTCAAGACTTACCCAAATCGACAGTTGCCGGTTGGGGCAGAGCGGCAGATGGTGGCGTCTTTCGCTGTCTCACGGATGGGGCTGCTTCTCCTTGCACAAGCAACGATGACGGCGCTGCGGACTGTATCAGCTGTATCTGACCGCCGCTCGCCACCTGGATAGGCAAGTAGGCCACTTGCTGGCCTGCACCCTGCTGTGGCATCAGCATGCATGGCCCAGATGTCTGCTGCTTCCTGGCCCCTTGCTGCAGCTGGCCTGGATTCACAGGCTGGGCTGGAGCAGCAGTTTGCAACAGAAGGATAGGCTGCTGCTGCTGCTGATTCCCTCCACCCTGCTGTTGCTGCTGCTGAGGAGGAGTTTGTTGAATGAGAACGTTCTGAGTGGACTGTGGAGCTGCAGTCAAAACCACTGTCTGTGGTTGCTGTGGCGTCTGTTGGGGATGGGGGGCGAGTAGGAGCGTGTGCTGTTGTGGGGCAGTCTGCTGAATCGGAATGATGATCTGTCCTGTGCTTTGATCATGCGCTTGCTGATGGTGACTCGGCTTGGGCAATATGGTCATGTGAGCTTTGTGCCCCGGTTGCGCTTGTTGCTGGGCGGACGCTGTGCCATCTTCACTGGAGGTGACGGCGGTGCTGGTGACAGGCATCATTGCCTGCTGTGCCATCATCGCAGAGGAAGTGAGGCAAGTGAGCGGGATTTGTATCATCTGTGCTTGTCCTCCTCCTTGTACACATGGCAGCTGAAAGGTGAGAAACTGTTCTTGTTGTGCTTGCTGTTGGGGCCTGGGCAGCTGAGGCTGAATGTTTTTCGGCTGCTGCTGTTGCGCTTGCGCAGCTGCAGGCGGTTTTTGGGTTTGCGGGATTGATTGGGCTTGGAAGGTTGGCAGTTGAACATTCTGATTCCCCAACATCATCATGTTGCCTCCGCCGAGTCGAAGAGCTACAATACTCCACCCATCGCCAAGTAATATTCTTATGCATCACATCAATATAATATATGTATGTAGCATAGGTATGCATGCATATGCCTCCCCGTCTCGTTCCCTTATGCAACTGGTGCAGAAAATTAGTCTCGAGCTATGCACGCAAAGCTATGCAAGGACAAGTGTTTTTAGATCAAGTGTCCATTCGTGTACCATCGGTGTTTTCGGTGATGGGAATGAAGATGGCCTCCTGGCCGTTGATGGTGACGTTCTGTATTCTGGAAGTGTCGACGGGAATGGGCTCAGTGGTTGTGGCGCCTCCTTTTCCCGTTCTCACAACGCTCAAGCCCAAGGAGGCGGCGCCGTCTGGCGAAGACGTACTCGTCAACATCAGACTATTGTTCTGCATCTTGCCTTTCTGCTTTCCGCCTCCTCCAGTCTGGTCGATAGTGCTGCAGGTCTGCGCCAACATCGCCAAGGCTCCATCGCCTCCACTCTGCAACAGCCAAACAACATACAATAGACATAGAGCGAGCAGAAAAAATAAAAGAGCGCCCATGGGCGTGGCCTCCCTCCCGGACTCCACCCACCCTCCTGCAACGCATCACATACCCTGCTATTGGACGAAGACGGAGAAGGATATCCACCACCACTCCCCGACTTTCTCGCACTCTCCTTGCTCATCTTTTCATTGAATTTCCACAGAAAACTTTGTCATAATCAACCTTTTGTAGTCCGCAGATAGATATGTAGTTATTATGTACGTACGTATACCGAATAGCGCACCAGTTTCCCACCGCAAATAACGCACAGACAACAACGAGGCGGGCGGAGAGAAAGAAGAGCAGTAGCAGAGACAGAGAGCGGAGAAACGTAGAGCGAGGGTGTACGCTCACTACGTAGTATACATACATATGTACAGCACACGTACACGGGAGCCGTTTTCGCACTCTGCTCCTGCCTCCTCGCTGTGGAAACGCCTCTCTGCTCTCTTTATTATTGCACACAAACGCAATGCGCAGCCGACTCCACACCACACCCCCTTGTTCAACGTGTGTGCGCAGTAGATCAATAGCGCACAGCAACCAATCAAAATACGGGAACGGCCTACGCATGCTCCCATGCACCAATGATGTCAGCCCCATCCCAATTCACGTTTTACACTTACTCGATAAGATCAAAAAGGCACCGCGCTCTCCCACCTGATTTATCGAAGGCGACAGACCGCGTTTTGTACGGCACGTCACTTTTGCACGGGCGTAATTCGCCAGTCTGGGGGCGGTCTCCAATACAACGCTCCACCAAGAACACAAGATGGACAAAGTACGAAACTAAACGCGTTCAGCATGGAGAACAAAAGTATACCATATGCAAGCAACAGTTGTACAGGGTTACAGCCAGACAGCAAAAGTCAGCGCTATGCAAAGCTTTACTTGAGTTCTTCTGAACTGAGCATGACCGCAACAGCATCATAAACCAACAACTTTCAACGAGTTATTCTACAGCAACAAGCAAATCACTTCTTTTTCCCTTTGGAAAGTCCAGCGCCGGCGTTGAACTTGAACAAAATTATGTCACCATCTTCCACCAGATAGTTTCGTCCTTGTTGACGATATTTTCCAGCTGCCTATAATTACAACACCATTGGTCGGCGGTTTTCCATACTCGTGTTTTAATAAGTACGCAAAGGCCCATTGGCCATTCACATCAGACATGCGCCGGGCGTACGCTCGGTGTCTCCATGGCCCGACATATGCAAAGACATGGACAACCATAGATACGCCGGGCGTACGCCGAGCACATTTCCCTCAGATGTGAATGGGCCATTAGGCTTGACTGGGTACTGGCTACCATTAGACTAGACGGTTGTTGACAAAGATTCTGAAATTGTAAGGTTTTTACCTTGACATCATGCTCCGATCCTTCCGCTTTGAAATCTTCATACTTCATTACTTCAGCCATTATGAAGCCTTTCTCAAAATCCGTGTGTATCCTACCAGCGGCCTTTGGTGCTGTCGTTCCCTGCTGAACACAGAATAAGCGTGCACACCCTCTCCTAGTCTCCTCCATTCATTGGCTTCCTAGGTACAACAGCGATGGGTGAAAGTGCTAAAATCACTCGAACTTGTATTGTCCACGCCTTGACTTCATCCTTTCCAACAGTGAAGAAGTATTCGAGATTTAGAACAGCGTAGCCGGTCTTGATAATCTTCGCCAGTGCACTGCAAAAGGCAGAACGCTGCACACCTGACACTAGGTACAAATAAAGTATCCATTTGCGAGCATAAAAACACGTCTTATCTACCTTTTTATAGTATGTGCGTGGAAAATAATGATTGATTGATAAGTAATACACAAGCTACATAGTCTGCAGGCAAAGCACTGTACCCACTGTACGTATATATACTTAGTGCAAAAGGCTGTACATACATAATACCTTCTGACATCGTTTGTCTTGCAATATTCCTCCGCCTCTAAGGCTGGCATTTCCAGTAGTTTTAGCTCCAAAGAACCACTGAATGGAATCAGCGGCGCTCCAGTATCGTTCTTATCGATAAATGCCTTGATTTTCGGAAGCCTAGGCATGTACATACATGGCCATTACGATGATGGCATCATACATAAAGTCAAAAGGACCACTTACTATATTGCCAAATGCGATGGTAGGCTAGACGTTTACTCACTAGTACCACTTATTCTTCTTTCTTTTATAGTCCTCTTCTGACAGATTCACAAGATACATCATCGGCTTTGCGGTTAGCAAGAGGTGCTTATTGAGAATGTCGATCTACAATACTACAATATACAGGGTGTCTCACGTAGACCTACCTAACGACTCAGCCTAATAACTTCCGTACTAAAGTAGATATCAAGCTGAAATTTTGTCCCCAGAAACCGAAGAATATACCATACTTTGTGGCAAAATTTGAGCCAGATAGGTCAAGCAGGGTTGAAATTACGAGCTTGCAAAGTTGCGACCACTTTTTCAACATTTTGAAATCAGTGATGCCACTATTGACCTCGACAGACCCTTAAAGGCTGTTATGGCCAGTAAATCGCCTGTATTTTTGAATCCTTTGTGTTTTGGACTGTGGTGCTGTTCAGCCATTGTTGTTCCACCATATTGCCATGTTGGATAAGCTGCTTGACCATGCTGAGCAAAAGGTTCTAATCTCAAAACCATGCTCAGTGCAGGAAAATGATAAAAACAGGGTCCAAAATTTAATAAGCCTGTAATTTCGTTCGCTGTGGGCCTATCTGGCTCAAATTTTGCCACAAAGTATGGTATTTTCTTGGGTTTCTGGGGACAAAATTTCAGCTCGATATCTACTTTAGTACGGAAGTTATAAGGCTGAGTCGTTAGGTAGGTCTACGTGAGACACCCTGTAGAAACTGACAAGACACGTTGTACACACGCACTCATAATAAAAATTATAAGCATCTTCCTTCAGACATAAGAAACACCAAACCAACCTCTTTCTCATTCCAAGTTTCGAATCTGACATGTTTCTTATCCTCCTCCAGTAGCCTCAGTATCTTTTGGCACACTTCCTAAAAAAAGCAATCACAGCTTTGTTGTCGTCAAGTCAAGTCAAGTCAGTCAAATTTACGTTCCATAAATGTGGGAACACATACCGTCATTCTGCCCGTCATTGCTGTCAACAAGTAGCAGAACTGTTGTCAGTTTGTTGACAACGAATATGGGAATTGTCATTTTGTTATCACCTTGTTGCGGAAACGACAACAAAATGACAATTCCCAAAAATATTCGTTGTCAACAAACCGACAACAGTTTTGCTACTTCTTGACAACAATGACCGGAAGAAGCGGTAGGTGTTAGTTAACTAGGCCGGAGCAGACGTCATACGCAGGGCAGGAAGGCAGAACGTATTAGGCACTCAGTAGAATTTTACCGTACCAATTCTAACTTGATGTTTTTGTCAGTGGCTCGGCTCTTTTCCAATTTGGCGACGACGTTGTGTAGATATTCGATATCTTTCAGTCGGAGCTCATCAAAAATGATCTCCATGTCTCTCACAGGATTCACATCACCCTCCACGTGACTGACATCTTCATCCTCAAATGCCCCTGAAAAAACAGTACATCACAAGACACATTGACACAAACACAAGCAAACTGTGGTGACATGCAAGTGTTGTGTTCGAATATATGGCCACCGAGCACTCACTCAGTATGTGGAAGATGCCATCACAGCCTCCAATGTGAGACAGGAACGCATTTCCTAAACCTTGGCCTTCACTCGAACCCTTCACGAGTCCAGCAATATCCACAACGTTCAGAAACGCGGGAATACGACTATAAAGCATCATACGATATAGGGTACTATGGGGTAAACCCGGCCATGGGAAAATCCGGCCGCCTAAGCTTCAGGGCTGCATATCTCAGGAACCAATGGACCGATTGAGACAAGTAGGATACCAATCGATTCCTTGAACTCTCCTCTTTCAAATGAGCTAATTGGCATGTCATTTGCTGAAACATCAAGCTTACGGGTTCACGTTTTTCAACAGAAGGTCGAAAATGACCAAACTTTAGACGTTGCGCAAAAACACCCTGTATGTTATAAATGAACACCCGGTATGTGTGGGGTAAGGGGACATGGTACCCGACCCCCAGGCGAAGTTTCAACCAATTCGCCCAACTGGTACTGGAGATATGGCAAAAAACAATTTTAGTACTTAGTGGGGTAAACCCGGCCACCTAACTCCTGTACTAAAGTATAGGGTAAACCCGGCCACCTCATCAGCGCAAACTACTGCCATCCTAAACGGCTGCCATATCAGCGCGCAATCAATTATAGTACAAATTATAATTCTAGGACCCATGTATTATTTATCTCGAGAACTACGCGACGTAGAGCAAAGCGGTCAAAACTTCCACGGATAACTTTAGCTCGCCTCTCCAATAAAAAAAACCGTTTGATTCTATCTGCTCTCAGTGTCGAGATCTCGCCAAATTCCTTCAGCACTGAAATCGTGTCACCTTTCGGCAGACGCTAAACCACGCAAACCACGACACCCTACGACCCTGTACGCCCGATGCGCATTTTCATCGTCTTCATCACGTATGCTTATTTCTGCCATTTTGATTTTTCGGGAGTTTGCGAGGTTTAGAATTGCCCAATGGTCCACGCCCGATTTGGCGATTTTAGTACTGAAGAAATTTGGCGAGATCTCGACACACAGAGCAGCTGGAGACAAACGGTTTTTTTTATTGGAGAGGCGAGCTAAAGTTATCCGTGGAAGTTTGACCGCTTTGCTCTACGTCGCGTAGTTCTCGAGATAAATAATACATGGGTCCTAGAATTATAATTTGTACTTTAGGAAAGTGCGTTCAGCTAATCTAACAATATTTTCTTGTGTTTTCTCAAGGGAAGAGACGTTCCTGCAAATTGTTAAAAATTCTCTGGGTGGCCGGGTTTACCCCCCAGTACTGAAAGATTAGTTGACAGCAAAGTAGCCCATTCACACCATTTTTTACCTACCTAAACTATCTAGCTGACTAATTGGTAGCTGCTGTCCATGGTAATTGCTTATGCTTCTTGTCTAACACACCACACTGATAAAACATAGCCTGGGCAGTCTCAAATTAGACAAAATCATGGGTGGCCGGGTTTACCCCCAGTACTAAGAGATGAGCTGTCAATAGAGTAGTCTCATTCATGTCCTTCATGCATCGGAAAGAAATTTTTTAATTTCTTATTTTTGTAACTACTTGCGTTGGGAATAAGCTTGGCTTCCATCTTGAAAAAACTGCCATAAAAATTTTGCTCGGCCAGCCTAAAAACGGCCTATATCTTAGGGGGCCGGGTTTACCCCCCACGGCTCGTGTTTTAGCAACAGACAAAATTGACCATAACTCTCTAAAGACGTTCAGCAGTGGAGTCAAACTTGGCACGTTTAACTAAGGCCTTACCACGTATATTATGCCATGTGATTTGTTTTGGTTCAGGCATTGGTTCCTGAGAACTGCTTGGGGGGCCGGGTTTACCCCATACTACCCTATGTAAACAAATAAACTGATGGGATAGGTACAGGTACATTGCCTCATAACCCCATCAAAGGCATACTATAAACTTACCGCTCAGGCAGATAGTGTTCACACAAAAATTCCCATCTTTCATCCGGTACAGGAACTCTGCCTACAGATACGACGGCTAGCAGTTTACATAACATGATGCAATATGCCACCAACACAAACAAATACGTACTTTCGTTGGGATCGGTAGTGGAGAACATGAAGCTGTCACATGTTGCCGAACTCTTGGTCAATGCGTTGAAAAAGGCAGACTTCCCCACGTTTGGTAGGCCAACGATTGCCATCTAGAGTATACACGCATGTCATGCATGTGAACGCACTTTTGTATACTACACAAGTGACTAACATTACACACACATCTAGGCTACCTTCAAATTCGTTCCTACTCTTCCAATCAATGGAGGCTTTTCCGGAATAGCATCCTTCTTTTTTGGCGGCATATTGGAAGGGGCGGGGAGATTTGACGTGGAGGTCAACGAAGCTCTCTTTCTCTTACACTGTACTCGTCAACTCGTATGATGCGATGGATGCGAAATCGATCAGATAACGGTCGCGTTCGGCCGACGTGACGGTCGGGTAATAACTAATACGCAACCAAAACAACCAACAACCAAAACACCCAAATCGCACCCAACGTGGACTTCTTGAAAATAGGATCTGCCTAAATGGCGCATACAAACAAAGTGGCGGAACAGACATTGTCGGCGGAACAGACATTGTCGAAGCAACAAATGGGCTGGGTAGCATGATAATATTTGAGCCAGCGTTTGCAATAGGGTAGTGCGGGGTAATTTGGGGGTGCAGGGGGTGCATGGTGGATGCGGGGTGCATGGTAATATCTACTTTGCACAGGCACATGGACAGACAGGCTAAGGCTGAGGCTGAGGTCTACTCCTCTGAATCCATTACCTAAGCCCTAAGCCTAAGCCTCAGCCTGAGCTGAAGTCTGCCCAAGCGCCTGCGCAAGACATATTTCCATTCACCACCCAGCTCTCAGTGCCCAGTAACTTCAACACCTAGAATTGCAATCCATATTTTCCATGCGAATTCATGCTATTTTGTTGGAACGCCTATGACATTGGAAGTTTTCCATTTTTTCGGTCACTCTATACTTTTGTTGGATGCAAACATTACTGCATGTGTTTGGACCAACTGTCCCCACGCTGTCCCACAATTTCGATAAGGGTATATTGATTGATTGATCATGGTTCTTCACACTCGCAACTAGTGTGTTATTTAGGCGGAGCTATTTTTTAGGAAGTCCACGTTGGTTGTTTTGGTTGTTGGTTGTTTTGGTTGCGTATTAGTTAATACCGACGGTCGGCGTGCCGCGGCAAGGATTCCTATACCGCATTTGTCGATATAGGAGTCCTTGACCGTGGAAGTCATGAACTCCTAGAGAGACCATCTACGAAGGGCTCTCTAGGAATACATGGCTATTTTTCTTGCCAACATAACATAGACTTCTGTAAATGTGGACCATTAGGACATCACTCCTCATTTTTTGCCACTAGGTAATTGGTCGATTTACATTCTTCTAACTGCTGGAAAACGACATTCTACAAGAATTCAACGTTATTTCTAAATAAGACTTAGAAAACATGTGACAAACTTGAGAACGCAAAAGCAGAATATTGCATAAGAAGAAAAACTGCCCTGCATGCCACTAATTTGAAAGAAGAAGGTTAGCTAGCAAGCAAGCAACGTTACAAAGCTAGCGTGCTAGAGTAAAGTGTCGACATTTTGTTGCCGACAGCTATTGCACTGCACGCAACCCCAACAAGTCTGTCGTGTGCAAACAACGTTCCAAATGCAGAAACATTCATTGCCGCATTTCACATCCGCTGATTTTTTTCTTTATTCACATTTGCGACACTGACAACGACAAGACGTAAAACCATGGACGATTTTTATATCGGAGAATTTGAGAGGAGCGGACAACGCTACGACGCGTTCTGATTGGTGGAAATAAATCCCGCCGTTTTGACTCGCAGCCAACATAGACGAGTGAATAGTACAGAGTTGACTGACGCGGCCGTACATACTGATCATTTTTTTTCTAGCTTCAGCCTGTTATAGAGTGCTTCTCTGGAAATGCACCTTAGGCACCCTTTTTATGGTCCAGCAGCCGTTTTCCAAACATATTGAGCCTTCCGCATTACGTTGCTGACCAGTTTAAAATTTAACCCCTCCTGTATGCTGAGATATGGCTGCTGGTAGGCCCAAATTGCCCCTCACGTGCCCGCCACTTTTTCAAAAGTTCTTACCATCATTCTACTCCATTTTCTTCGCTGATTTCGGTTTGGGGCATGCCCCTTCGATATTTTGATAAATACACCACAAAAATTGACGAAAATGATCAAATTAGCCAAAATTACCTCGTTTTTGACTATATCATGGCATATTGATCAAAATTTTGAAGGGGCATGCCCCAAACCGAAATCAGCGAAGAAAATGGAGTAGAATGATGGTAAGAACTTTTGAAAAAAGTGGCGGGCACGTGAGGGGCAATTTGGGCCTACCAGCAGCCATATCTCAGCATACAGGAGGGGTTAAATTTTAAACTGGTCAGCAACGTAATGCGGAAGGCTCAATATGTTTGGAAAACGGCTGCTGGACCAAAAAAAGGTGCCTAAGGTGCATTTCCAGAGAAGCACTCTATAACAGGCTGAAGCTAGAAAAAAACTGATCAGTAAACACGCAGTAGTAGCAGAGAGCGCGCTGGCTGGGCAGCTCCGCGCTCTCTACTTTATTCTCAATGTTTTCCACATCTGCAAATGCCTGCCTGGTTACGTACGTACGTACGTACATATTTTACACAACGATCGAAGCGAAGGGAGGAGGGCGAGCTGGCCTGCACGTATGTATATGTACGTACGTACTGTAAATACGTACGTACGAAGAGCGAAAAGAGCGGAGCAGAGAGAGAGAGAGAACGAGCGAGCCGAAGAGAGAAGAGAAACTGGCTGCCTTTCTCGCTCACTACTGACGCTACAGTATTGGAAGGGAGCGCAAAAACTCTGCCGTTGTCGCCCTATTCTTTGCGCGCGGTGCTGAGAGAATTCAAGTTCGTATCGGGACAGAAGCGCGATCCCCGACTCAGGATATCGGAAAGCCATGGAGAAAAGGATCGAATTGGAACTTAGAGGTCGAACTCCGGCCGAGGTAACAACTAGCACTCCACTAATCAGGTTCAAGATATGTATAAAATCCAAAATCATTGATGGCAATAATGTGTCATTAGTCAGTTGAAGCCACGTACCAGCATACTATGTACGTACGTATTTATTTATGTACATTGAAAACGCCAAACAACCGTAATTCACCGGTTCCAGTGCAAAGTTTATTGTTTATTATTGGAAGTTGGAAGGCGATTTGTAGCTAATTGAAAAGTAGAGAAATCATGGCAATAAAATGATGGCAGTCGATAAATCAATAATGCTAAGCCCAGCTGGCCCTGACAATAATGGCGGGAGCTTGCCCGAGTTTAAAATTCTCTACTGACCTCCTTACTGTTTGTCGTAGGTGATAGAATTGAATCTGGACAATTGTCGCGCGACGCAAATGGCCGGCCTAACGGAGGAATACAAGAATTTGGAAATTTTGAGCCTGATCAATGTCGGATTGACAACGCTGAAGGGTTTTCCCGCATTATCCAGTCTGAAACGCGTAAGTATATGGTTTTTGTATCTGCGTATGTACGGCGTACATTCATCTCGATCGTTATGTACGTACAAGTACTGTACGTACGTACGTTTTGCTGTACGTACATACGTACGTATTATGAAATAGTGCGTATGTATTTATCCTATATTTATGCTGTGCGAGCATATAGCATGCGCTAGTTGCCTGCCATTTCCATATTGTGTGTGAGGCGCTATTTCACGCGAAACTCTTGTACGCGACAACACAAGAAAAGTTTTATTCTATTGGGTGGCAGACTTTATGCATGCTAGAATGCAGTACGTACGCAGTGTAGACAGACAGTGTGAGTGGGTATTCATCAGTCTTTGTTCGTGCGCACTACTGCACGTACTATTCTTGATACGAATATGTGGCTGCCATGGCAGCTATATTAGCTATGTAGGGTTTCTCTCTTTTCTTCGTTTGGCCTGGTCAGGCTAAATTTGGCAGAGTAGAGTTACTAATATTGTACATACGTCTGTCTGCATGTACAGTGTGTACTTGTACGTAGAACTGAAAGTGTTTGCAGTTGGAGATGAGTGACAATCGTATTGCGGGTGGCTTGGAACATCTGCAGGGATGCCCGAACATCACGCATCTGAATTTAAGCGGGAACAAAATCAAGGAAGTCTCCTCGCTGGAGCCACTGGTGTGTACGGTAGTGTACATGTAAAGCGAAAATACACTTTCGCAAGTGCTAACTTACACAGCTTTTACCATAAAATAGTGTGTTGTGGCTTGCTATATATTGCAGAAGGAATTGAAGCAGCTGAAGTCCCTTGACCTGTTTAACTGTGACGTGACGCAGAGCGACGATTACAGGGAGAACGTATTCAAGAACGTCCCACAGCTGAAATATCTGGACGGTTTTGACAAGGATGACAAAGAAGCCGAGGACTCAGATGAAGACGCCATTGGAGAAGACGGTATCTATGTATAAGACTACTTACACACATACACACGTACGTAAGTACACACACTTACATACTGTACATTGCATACTGTTTCAGATGAGGATGAACTGGACGGAGAGGCGGAAGGAGAAGATGACGGTAAATAAGAGAGAGTGTGTGTAGAAGGAGTGCTGTAACGTACGGAGATGTAGGTGTTGTGTGGTGTATGTGTAGATGATGACGACGAAGACGCGGAAGGCGACGAGGATGAGGAGGACGAGGTTGGTCTGGAGTATCTGCAGAGTTCCAATGCTCTGAAAGTACGAGATGATGAACTCTGCATGATACTGTGCTCACATTGGAGCACGCCCAAGTCCTGGTCCAGTTTATCTATCCTGTGCTGATGGATTAAGCGTCTATCTATGGTAAGTAGGCATGTGCGGTGTATGTGTGGGATATTGGATGTTGTAGGACGAGGATGAGACGGAGGATTATGCTGGAGGAGAGGGAGACGACGATGAGGCGCCAGAGGAGGACGAAGACGAAAATGAAGACGATGAGGCTTCGGCCGAAGCCAACGGTACAGGTACAGCACAATACCAGAAGTCTCGGTAGACCAGTCTGTAAAAAATGAAATAA
This sequence comes from Epsilonema sp. ZAB3_2, assembly GCA_030247985.1. Taxonomy (NCBI): domain Eukaryota; kingdom Metazoa; phylum Nematoda; class Chromadorea; order Desmodorida; family Epsilonematidae; genus Epsilonema; species Epsilonema sp. ZAB3_2. The sequence goes on from JASAMW010006404.1 coordinate 19,509, forward strand.
ATATCAAGACAAGGGATACGGAGATTCTTCATAGCAACACGCAAACTTGCTGAAAAGTCGTAGGTGCGCCATCCACCTACCGATTTCGACGCTTCTAGCTGTTGTCACTCTCGAGATACCTATGCCTACCCCATTCGTCGTAGCATAAATTTGGATATTAGCTCCGAGACATGGTCTATATCTCGAGAACTGGAACAGCTGGAAGCGTAGTTGGTGACGCACAACTACTTTTGATATGTTCACATCACACTGATCTACCAAGAATCTGGACATTACCGACCTATCCACGACTGGCTGCGCAATGACTCCAGCAGTGACACTGGAGCTTCATGCAGAGCAGTGTATGGATTTGTTGTAGAGAGCAGGGGTACGAAGCGAAAGCACGAGGACGAAGAGGAAGACGGAGAGTGAACAAGAACACTCATCATCATCATCACACATCCAGCAAACAACTAACGCCGATCACCATTCATCTATCCGCCGTCTTGTTTACTGCGTGTAGTACGTCGCACAAGTACGAATTGTACCTACACATAATACTACTACTACACGGCGTTCTCGTAATTGTCGTTTCTTTTGTTTTGTTTCTCGTGTCTGCGTACTTACACATCTGTTGATCTTGTTGTTCATTGTGGACGTGACGTACTACTAATACACTATAATGACATCAATCAGTTGAAGTGTAGTCTTATTATATTATCACTATTCATGTGAATAGTGGGCAATATTATTTTGTCTCTTCAATATACGAAAGCACCCACTGTTCTCCATCATAGCTAGCAGAAAGTATACGTGTTTTGTGCGTTCGGCTGCTACGATGTCTGCGCTATTGTTACATTTGCCAAGTGATGATAATTATTTGACAACAGTTGCTGCTGTAAATATATTTTGTAGTGCACGGTAATGTACATACAGTATTTGTATTTCTCCAAACGACACCAGTGGCCCGATTTTCTGACTTATTTAGAATTGGTCTCTTCTCATTGCACATCCACCGTTTTCTCCTAAATTTGAGAATTTTGTTCTGTTCTCGTGTTGTAGTAGGGTTCGATATCAGTGTGATGCGGTATGTATGTACCTACCGCATTTAGATGTAATTGTGAGGTCAACGATGATTGATAGCAATGATGATGAGATGAGAAGCTGCTGAATTCACCCAGCAGCGTTTGTGTATGTTTCAGTCTCAGATCATCTCACGTTGTTTTGCGGGTGGACAAGTTGATTTTTGTTTTTTGGGAGCCGGTAGTGCACTTTTATCAAATACAGCAATGCGAATTAACTCATATTTAGACTCACGAAGGTGACGGTGCACGTATACAAACAGTACTGTTGGCACAGCACACTTCCAAGACTCCATGGCCCACTCATATATCAGACATGCGCTGGGCTCGATAAGCAGAGGCATCTGAGGACAATGGATGCGCCGGGCATAAGCCGAGCGCATTTTCTTCCAATGTGAATGAGCCACCACTGCAAGCAATAAGGGAAGAGAGACTATGCCAGCTAGTATTGGCGTCGTTTTCCATATCCATGCTGACAAAATGCATGCAAAATCTTTTTCGTTTTTCTTTTTTTCAGAAGGGGCCCGGGCAAGTAGGCGGAGCGCTCTTTTTTTCAGACCGATCAGGGGCCCGGGCCCCCGGGGGCCCCTTGCCAAAATACTACCTGGCATAGGTAGTCTCTCTTCCCTTATGTAGTCTTGGTCTTACGATGAGGCTATGCACCGGTAAATACGGTACAAATCCAGAATGCTTTTTTAATTTACTGTAAAAAATTTTAGCGATATTAAACGCAGATCCAAAATGGTGAACGCAAAGGCAAAACGGAAGCAAGATTATTAGAGAAAATGCAAGAGCAGCAAAACGAATGTAAGTA
>JASAMW010006405.1:0-21380 GCA_030247985.1 Epsilonema sp. ZAB3_2
TACTGTAAAGTTTGGTGTATAACCCGATCGGGTTATACAAACAAAGTCGACCGATTCGCTCGGGTTATATTCGATATCCCATTACTGCCCCCAACTTTTTTGGCGTGTCAGATATTGTTCGATCAGGCAATATATTGCCTGGCACTTTTTCATTCGGCCTGTGACAGGCAATTTCGCCCTCCGACAGGCAATATATTGCCTCCTCATTTTTTCGGTCAGCAGTTTTTTTGTATTGAAATCGAAAGCTGATATTGCTTCACGTTTGTATGGAGATATTGTTCGTTTTTTGATGATATTGCCTGGGCCCGCTTCTCATATTGCTCGTTTTGAGGTCAAAATCGTGCAATTTATTGCATACCGAACAATTTTGCTAGATGCAATTTGATTAATGAACAAAATTTTCGAGCAGATGAGTTTTTGAATTTGTATGTTGAGCAGTTTGTTTCGGTTTTGTTCGCGAGCAATTTCATGTAATTTGATTCAGAAGCAATTTTTAATGCCATATTGCTTACGCATTTTGCTTCATCAGACCAATGAGTTCATATTGTTTTGGAACAAGTTTGCTGTTATTGTAAGTGAAGCAATTTTGCTTTTTACGTTTTGCTTGATTAGACCCATGATTTCATATTGTTCAGGAACAATTTTGCTTTTATTGTTAATGGAGCAAATTTTCAATTGAATATTGGTTTCGTATTTTAGGTGTTGTGTTGCTTTATCAGACCCATGAGTTCATATTGTTTTAAAACAATTTTGCTGTTATTGTAAGTGAAGCAAATTTTGTTTTTTGCATTTTGCTTGATTAGACTCGTGATTTCGTATTGTTTAAGAGCAAGTGTATAAAAGTTGCACAGACAACAATTTAATCAAGTTCAACGATATGGTGTTGAGTGATCAAGCTTTCATCGATAATGACTTATTAGAAACAGAATAGTACAAAAGTTTATCATTGCACATGGGCCGACTAGGCCTCATCTTCCGACTCGGTTTCAGGAACCACCTCGGCGTCTTCCTCCACCATCCCCTTCGCCCTTCTCTCGAGCCTGCTCTGGGCCAGTCGCTTGGGAGGGGTGCCTTTGTCCTCATCTCCAGCCGCTCTCTTCTTCCCGGCCTGCTGCTTGCCCTCGTGCTTCTTGCGGATGGACCAGACGCGCGTGTAGAGACTCTCTATCTCCGTCTCCTCAAACGCGGCATAGATTCTCAGGGTGAATCCCCACTCCTGAGGCGTGATGTCATCCGCCGTTACGTACATGCCACCGCCGTTGCCGTTGGCTGTGAAGCAAAATGGGATAATAGTATTTTTCAGCAATTAGCATCTACATTGGTTCAAGTGCGATATCGAATTGTCCAACGAACTAACCCAGGTGGAAGAAGGTGCGGATGGCGTACTTATCCACCTCATCCCAGCACTTGTGCGGACCTGCAGATGGCATGATGCCAAGCGCCGCCACTTGAACGGCCTGTTTCTCCAGGGAATTGACGAAATATCGGGGAATGCGCCTGAAAATGCAACATGGTAATACACCGACAGCAAATTGTCACTGGTAAAGTAATGTTTCCTTGAATTGCTTATGAAGCAATACAGGGGAAAAGGTGAATGTAGAAAGCTGTAAACAAGTTCACAATTGTTTCATAAACAGCAGTGACCTGCTAAATCTGTAATCTGCTGTCTGGTACCTGATGTAACGGATGCTCACTGGCATCGTGACTCCAGCGTCGACGAATGTCACCACCACCTTGCCAAATTTGGTACATTTCCCGATCACCAGGCATCTCTCGGGGTTCTACAGGGATGGTTGCTTCTCAACTACTATTTCATAGTTCAATTCTGTATCATGCATTGGCATGTGTGATGAGCTGTGATGCTAGCATTGCATGGCATAGGGAATTTGCATCATTAGTTCTTACGTCCATTTCGTCGACGATCATCACCAATAAACCAGGAACGCAGTCGCTGATGGTCAGCTTGCCAGGCCCGTAGATGGTGAGCTGCTGCTCGGTCATGTTCTTGATGAATTGCTTCATGGAGACTTGCAGCGCATCGAAGGCATTTTCTTCAGAGGCCAGCCCAAGCATGATGGTTCTGTTTTTGGTGAAAGATTTGAACATCAGCTGCATCGGTTCTTTGGTCTGAAAGCAGGAAAAGTGAATGGGTCCGCAAAGTTGATGGTGTTATTCCCAGGGTAAATTTTTAGGCATTTCTTTCGCACCTTGTGAGAGGGGGATAGGATGTTCAATTTGCGATACTGCTCTCCCAGTTCGGCAGGTTGGTTCAGATGGGCGTTCTGTTCCATATTGTCGTCGTAGAGTAATGCTGTAATCGAGAACTGAAAAGTTGCTTAACAAGCAAAATTAGTACTATATGTTTTGAACAGTATTTTGAATGGCTCTCTTTGGGTATGTAAGGGAGGGACCCTTCATCAATAAACAAATCATATTGTTTGCAAAACAATTTTACTAAACAACACAATGGTGTTCTATTCCTCCCTTGTTTCCTACTGCACTATGCCAAGTGGTATGGCTTGAAACAGGGAACGCACAAGGCCACTTGGCAATAATCACACATGGTCCTTATCTCAGACCGCTTCCCTTTGATATAGCAAAATCTGCACCTCCTGCGCTTCACAGTTTTCACCACAAAATGCGGATTCTGAAAAGAATATGACTTTTTACTGTAGATAATTTGCCAATCAGGCGTTTGTACTGGGATCAGCAATTGTTTTGGTTTCTGACCGCAGTTTTCCTCCCACTATCGCAAGGGTGCTCTTGCCATACGATGCCACGGGAAGAGGTGGTCGCGTTCTCCAAAGATGAAGTCGGATTCTTTACCGGCATGGTGATGTGCAGTAGCTCAGCTGGCAAGTTTCTCTGGAGCATGGCTGCCGCGATTGCGTTCAGTGTGTCCTGTAATATGATGAGTACTCAGCCGCATCATGTAATGTGAATTTTAAGGGGCAGTAAAGGCTTACAATGGCTCTGTAGTGGCTCTGTTGCTCCACAGGCAATAGCATTCGAATGATGGTATGGACATTGGTCACTCCGAGCAACAACATCTTAAATATATTGAGTATAGTATTGTTCATTCTGCAGTATGGTTTATCATGAGTAATGACAAAGATAACCTGCGCTTACGTGCTGGAATAAAGTCATGTACCAGCGACGATTCCTGTATCTTCGGATCACATTCGATACGAGCTGATTACTGATGTCCACTGCAAGCAATTTGGTTATCAATCGATTATGAAAAAATAGAGGTCTTCGGCTTATATTCTAGGTCTTATAGTATAAGTGTAATATTGCTTATCAAGCAATGCGGTGTCTGCGTTTCGAGCAAGCAATTTGGTCTGCCATGTCGTGTCAGTTTGTCAAACCTCCTCCCATGAACTTGTTGTACAGTTGTAGTGCCACTGGTTGCCTGATCGCCTTCTTTGTCCATTTCCCATCCTCCTTCACACGGCGGACGCAGTAGTCCCATTGGTTACCAACATCTGGTAGTCTAAAAGTTAAATTTTTACATTTTTCTGTATTGTTTGATTTGCTCAATACAAGGTAATAAATTCAATTTGTAATTACGAATGCAGCAGGACAACGGAATCTGAATCCTTCCAATGTATGAGGGTGAGGTGCTCGGTGAACAAACTGCATCCTTCGCCACGTTTCAGGGTTTTGTTCACCTCCTTCCTGCGAGCCACCATTTTGATGGGGCAACCCCAAGAATTTTTCAGCGTGCCGCAACAGAAAACTCCCAGCTCCCGTAAAATCTCAAAGGTTTTCACGCTCGAGAATGCATTGTCACAAAACAGTCGGTGACTGAAATTAGTAGATTGCATACTATGCAAAATGCTGTGCCATAGCATATTGTTTATGAAGCCGCGTTTTCTTAGTTGATAGTATTACTTTTGAAAGAGGGCATCTCCCTGAGCGAGCACATTGAGCATGTAGGAGGTAGTCAGGTAGGTGCCGGACTCCGGATCATGAGGAAAGTACTGGAAGTTAGCAGGGTGTCCCTTCGCACCGGTGTGAACGGCTCCAGCGACCACGTACCCATTTGAATCGGAGAGGTGATAAATCTAAAGATGATTTTTCCCACCAAGACAAATATATTTTCCACCAATTTTTATACTTTTTGTGCTCAATATTGTTGCTATAGTAATTGGATTACACATGTCTCATACTTTCATTCCAGATGGGTAGGGTTTATGCTTCATTATCTGTTTATCCTGGTGCTGGCCTGAGAATGCAGCGATAGTTTCGTCGTAGGCCAGATTTTGACCGGGCTTGTAACACTTCCGGAAGCCTTGAATGAATGAAAACACATTTTCTCACACATTTCCTCTTGAATAGTGTATGAAGCAATTTTGTAATACTTGTTGAATTTCTGGTTTTGTATGATGAGGTCAGCTAAGCAATAACAGTAAGCATATGTACATACAGTACTGTGCTTGGGCTCACTACCGGTAGGTGCTGTATGAACCTTCATAGCAAAGATCCATAAATCGTCGGATTCGATTGAGGGGATCGTAAGTTGAGTCGTCAGTCGCGTCGGTCAGCCCTGCAGCAACTGCCTCATCAGTGTTGACTGCGTGTATAGCTCTCAGAATTTTGCGGTACCGATGAAGCCGCATGATGCGTCGAAAGTTTGGCGTTGCCGTCAAGTAGTAATTTCGCTCCCAAAATTCTCTACAAACAAACTGTCACCCATCAGGCACTACTTTAGTACAAATTTGTTCTGCGTAAACAATGTTGTTTCATGTGCATTTTTGTTTGCTTACATGTAGGTACGTTTCGGTCCATTCGCTTGCACCAAGTAGATGACAAGGAATAGTTGGAATTCGGAGTCGTCGAGCACTTTCCATTTCTTGCCGAACAAAATGACGCCTTGCCGATTGGTCTCCTCCAACAAATGAGTAAGAGCGGGACCAAGCATTCTGAAGAAGGTGTTGAGTGCATCAGGGACCCCGGTGAAACCTATCGGACCAGGTTGTTCGAAAGGTCGGAAGTGGCAAACGTATTCCTTGCGAGGTTCAGCCCTCCACTCCGCTCGTTTTGCCTCATTGGCCTCGCGTCCTTGTGCACGGTCTGTCTCCTTCTCTGGCAAGAACAGTTGATCCTCATCCAGATCAACTTCAACTTTGTCACACTCATCCACATCTGACATTTTCCTCTTTACCCTACTTTGCCTATTGATTAGCTGAAAGAATAACTCTACCAAGTAAACTTATCGCAATACCATGATTATGAACCACTCAAAGAACATGGTCCTTTGGAGACCATTGGCTGGATATCTCTGAACCAGCATGAAGCCCAAAATTCAAGATGGCAAATCATCAACAGAGTTTACTGTCGGTTAAACAAGGCCACTACCATCATGTCACCGGATTGCCTGACATGCAACGTGCGTTTTGAACCGTCATTTTTACATAGGGTCAAAACAAGATGGCTTCTCTACATAAAGAGTGAAGAGACCTCAAATGTAATCAGATCGTTTCCCATGTATACCTACTTCTTCTTGGGAGGGAAATTCTCGCACTCCATTTCGTCACCCTATAATCAGCGCATTCACTGTACTTTGGACATATGGCTTTCTGAAACCCTACTGTCTGTATTCATGTAGAATTTTACTCTCACCTCTGGCAAGGCTCTCTTCCTTTGCTTCCCGTCTCTCTCCCCCATGGTGGACACCTGCATCGGCACGTCTCCATTGCATCCCTGTCGGGTCGACACCTGCATCGGCACGGCGCCATCGCATCCCCGGTGGTTCTGGCCGTCAGTATCATCCATTTCCTTTAAAAAGAAGCAATGAGGTTGTCTTCATTCATGAAGTTTCTTTTGCAATATGGTACTTCCAAAAGCTTGCTTAACCATGGCAGTCTGTGGAGGACTGATCCGCTGCACAATCTTGGGCCAGCGACGCTTCTCCATGAACAGGTATCTGACGTACTCCTCTCCAACCCGATCGGCGTTCGTTTTCTGCTCCGTTGCCGCGTTGGTGGCCGGAAACGGGTTGTTGGTCCACTGTGGCGCATTCATCTTGCTGGATCGTTTCTGTTGTATTGTTTGAGCTAACGTATAGCTGTGCTGCAAGGGAATGTTCATTAGCATATTCGGTACGTATGAAGAGGGCATTAGTCTAAGGTACACCTCTTATATTTCAAAGAGGTTGGCATTTGGCCACCACTGAAGACAGGAGAAAAATCAGGAAGTCCCAAACAAAGTTTACTTCATTATTGCAACATGGAATTGCTCAACATGCAACATAGTAGCTAACTCCCTATATTCAAAGTTATTGCAACATGAAAGTGCTCTACGTGGTATATGGTAGCTAAGTTCCTACATATGCAAGAAGTGAAGAAAACAAAATTATCCCGAACAGCATGCAAAACAAAATCACCCACCACCAAAAAATAACAGAACATGAAATAACCTCAGAACAAAAGCACAGTTGAATTGTATGTTAAACTAAAAGGAGCACTACTTGTATGATTGCTCATGTGCTTTCGCAAAAACGTACGAATGTCAATGATTGTAATCAAATGTACATAACGTACATAGTTTACTAAGAGCAATATGTTGCTTAAAAAAAGAAGATGCCGTAAAATCAAGTGTACGTATTGTTTACTAAACTACCTAAACAGGAAATGTAAATGCGTTTACTCGTCCTCCTCTTCCTCCCTGCTTCGCTTCTTGTGCTTCTTCTTCTTTTTCTTCTTCGCTGGTGGCTCCTCTTCACCCAGATGCTCCTCATCGCCTTTCTCAGTGACTGGAGCCGCTACCAACTGAAATTACAGCGTATGTACTGCATACAAGCAATATTTCTGTACTCAATACAGCTCTTGAGTACTAACCGCGCTGAGGTCGATCACAGCAGAGGGAGGAGTAGGAGCAGATGGCTTGGCGGGTTGCAGCGGGACGATCACTTTCTTCCCCGGTTTTTCCGCAGTCTTGGGCGCGGCCTTCTCCTTTTCCTCCACATCGCCTTCGCGACGTCTGCGCTTCCTAGGCTTCCGGCTCTCTTCTCCCGTCCCCTATAGCAAATGAAGCCACGCTTATGCTACATGTTCACTTGATACTTGTGATTCACAATGTATTGCTCGATAAGCAAACTAATTTTGCTAGATTATATTGATCAACGGAAAAGTATACCTTCACATCTGCAGCTCCCTCCTCCTTCCGATCTTCCACTTGCGCCGCTGGCTTGGTTTTCTTCTTCTCTTCTTCGACTGCCGCCTGCTGACTTTCCACCCCGGCCTGCTTTTGCTGAGCAGTCTAAAAGGCAATGCAGGTGTACAATTTTACTACTGTTCATTTCATTTGGCGATAATGTTGTTGCAATATCTGTGTCTCTGTCAGAACCTTTTTTTGCTTGCGCTTTTCCGACTCCTGTCTCCTGAGTAGCTTGTACGCTTCTGATGCCTCCTCCATTTTCTTCCTTTGCTCGCGCAGCTCTTCCGTTGATTCGTAGCTGCTGCTCGAGTCGCTGGAGTCCACCTGCACCTTGTGCTTTTTGCCCGGTGGTGCTGCCGCTTTGGAGGGGTCGACGGGGGGCGTTTTCGGCCGCGCAGGTGGCGGCGTCTTCGGCCGCGCAGGTGGCGGCGGGGGAGGGAGCTTCTTCGGCTCGTCGTCATCAGAGCTGTCTGTTTTTGAATACGTACATAGGCGATGTAGCATTAGACAATGTTGTTACGTAGGCAATGTAGCGAAACATAATTAGCACACGAATGCGTTAACTCCATCCAAATCTTAAACTGTCGGTATTTCTCACCACTACTACTGCTGCTGCTCTCCTTCTTTCCTTTCCCTCTCTTCTTCTTGGCCTCAGTCGTCTTCTTCAGCTTCTTCTTGGACTCAGAGGATTCTGCGCAAACACAATATTGCTCATTTGGCGATTCCGTTGAAAAAGAACAATATAGTAAGAAATATGCGTGCGTGTATAACTTTGCCCTTGCTATTTACCATTGCTGAACTCCGAAGCCTTTTTCTTCTTCCCATCCGGTGCATCCACTGCACCCGTAGGCTTCGCAGCAGCCGCCGCAGTTTTCGGCTGTGGTCCTTTGGTGGTCGCTGTGAAATACATAGTTTTCATGGCAAAGCAATTTAATACTAAAACATAGGCTGCGTTTATTCTGCATCACTTACTACTGCTGGCGGCGGTCTGATTCTTCCCTCCCCTCGTTGTCTTCACGAGCAGTGCAGCAGTTCCCGCCTCTTTCTTCTCACCTTCGTCTGGAATGGAATTGTTCAACATACAATTTGGAAGACGCATGATAAAATCCGGAAACAGATGTGCAAGTGTCTATGAAAATGCGAACTGCTTCATCGTACCGCTACTGGATTCTTCCTCGTCCTCGCCGCTGCTGCTGCTGCTGCTGCTGGCTTTCTTCAGCTTCGAAGCTGCAGCTATCTTGTCGCCACCATCCTCTGAAAATAACCGCGTGTTCTGAGCTTTATGGAAGTCATATGGTTGCTTATGAGGCAATTCAGTACTTACTATCTGTCGAGCACTGTGAGTTGTGTTTGGTTATCAGTGCACTGTTTTGTTCCTTTTTCATGCTTAAACATACCGCTAGATTCCGACTCATCCTCTTCGTCCTCTTCATCCTCATCATCGCCGTCTGAATCCGAGGGGGCATATCCACCCGCTGGAGCAGCCTTCGTTTTGCCTATAAATACGAAGAAAGTATATTGTTAGGCAAGCAATACCTATGCTAAGCATGAAAATGGAAGCTGTAAGCTGCCTCTTGCTCACCATCGCCCTTCTCGCCGTACTGTTCTTTCACCATCTTGCGCTGGGTTTTCGACGCTCTCTTCATCGGCGAAGTAGGCGAATCTGTAGTAGAAAAGAAGGACACATCATACAAGGAATTCGTCAACCTTCCCCCCCCCCCCCCCCCCCCGCTTCCCCCTCCTCCCTAATGCACCCAACCAACAGTGTTGCATTATGTAAATTGTTTAACATCTGTCAGTTTGTAGCATGGGCAATGGCTGTGGACGTCGACTTAAATTGCTCACACAGCAAATTTGAAACCTGGATTCACTGAGAACATTTAACTTGCCTTCAGACGAATCCGGAACAGTCGTGCCCAAGTACAGGGCGCATGAGTCATCCTAAAATGCAATGCAAATTTTTTCACCTACTTCTTCATGTTCACAAAACATTCAGTCAAGTTCACAGATTCGGCTTGGGCAGTATTAAAATGCGAAAGCATAACCTTTTCCTGCCACTTGTCCAACTCGCCATAGCCGAGGTCCGTGGTGGCGTCGATGTCGGTGGGCATGACCTGGTCTAACTGCTTCTCAAACAGTTCGATGCGAGTGCAGAACTTGATGCGACGCTGTGATGGTAGACAGGACAAGAGGCCGAGGGGGTATTTGCCTTTCTTGTAGCGGTCGGCCACCTTGACACCCAGCACGCGCATGACTCCAGAGATGAGAAAAGCCATTTCGATCACCTGGGGATTGGCCGGGCCACCCACGGGCAGACAGCGGTAGCAGCACTTCAAACCGAGCTGAATCGCCTACATAACAACACAGAGACAGTATAATTAGCCAATATTGCATGTAAGGCAACAAATTGCATTCGCATTGCATTGCATTGCATATATTGCATATGCATGTAGGTAACAGCACAGTATAAGTAGGCAATATACTGTGCTGCGAATAAGCTACGAATTATGATGCAACAAATTGCATATGCATTGCATATCACAGCATATATTGCATATGCATATATGTTGCAGCACAGTATAATTTGCCCATTTTGCATATAAGGCAACAAATTGCTCAACCAGCAACTTACAGTAATAGCAGAAGTAATTGACGAGACAACTTTTTACCTCTGCGATCGCCCGAGGGATGCAGTGAAACGCGGTGATAGGGTGACGGATCTCCTGGGCTCCCACATAGAAGCAATCAGTACAGAGACAGTCCAGGCCACTGTCACGGAGTTTCCCCGAAATCAAACGCCAGATGTAGCGGGCGAATATTTCGACGTTCTTCTTCGTCCATCCACCAGGTGGGCGCTCCGTGAACATGCCGGCAAATTCGAACAGGATTCGTTCGAGGCAGTAGTAGTGCACGTCTGTGTCCAAAGTCAGAGATGCAGAATCCCCAACTTCAGGCAAACGGACACCGGCCCCCCCTTCCGACAGTGGATATTCATCTGCGTAGGTTGCCGCAACATCCACACCCGTGTCGCGCATGAGCACTTGAGAGCCAGACTCCTTGATGGGCATTTTCAGGCGCAGCTTGTTGTACGGAGCGTTGAAGTCCAGTCGGCCGCACAGGCTGTGATATCTGCTTTCACTCAGGATACACGGCACAGAACTTTTCTCATCCTTGGCGGGTCTCAAGCGAGGTTTCAGCGTGAAAGACATGGCGCGCCGATTCTTCCACACTGCGATTTTGTCCCTCCTCGAAAGACCCTTGCGCACAAACTGCTCTGACTTGTTGCATCGATCCGCTCGCATCATTGCAACAGTGGATTCGTCAGGATCTGAAGGCTCTGGCCAAAGCGACCGATCGAGCAATTTCTGTCGCTCGACAACCGTCAGTTCCCGCCCTTCTGGTCTCGGATTGACTTCGAATGCGGCCTTTCCCAAAGCGTCTTTATCGCTCTTCATCACTGCCCTTCCCCGTATGATGGGCGGACTAGCAGGGACTGCGACAGCACCAGGTTGACCCGCTCCAATTGCACGTCTCCCCTTCGGAGTCGGCCTGTCTCCGGTGGAACTGGAGGCCACAGTTTGGTCGTCGAATTCTTCGGCTTCTTCCTTCTCCTCTTCTTCCTCTTTCTTCTTCTTCTTCAGATCTGGCAGCTTTTCTCCACCTCGTCTTCCCCCTCTTCTTCGCTTCTTTTCTTCTTCATCCGAATCGTCATCATCCCCACCTTTTCCACCTCCTCCGCCACCCGATGATACACCACGACGCCTGCTTGACATTTTCTTTTCCGTCTGGTCGTTGCCCGCTCCTGACTTGCCACCCGCACTGCTCGACTTCCCTTTGTCTCCAGTGCTTCCTTTTCCAGCTGCTTTTGGCTTCGCCACGAAAGCGTTCCCTTCGCTCATGTGTGGCTGCCAGAGATCACCGCTTGACTGGCTGCAGAAGGAAAGTTCGCTCGAAAGCAGCGTTGTATTGCTTATCGGGCAGCTTCCTGTCTCCTCCTCATTTCCTTCTTCCTCATCCTCAGATGGTATCAGAGGCTGCTCCGCAAACTCCGTCCAGGACCCCATGGTGATGATGCGCTTTGTGGGTGACGCAATGTCTTCTAGCAGAATCTTTCGCTTCGCTTTGCAGAAGCCCTCTTTCCTGATGAGTTGGCGTTCAGCGAAGTCGATGACCAGGTCATAGGCGGCAGATATGGAGGCGGTTTCAGGTGTAGAGTGCAACTCCAAGCCTGCATGTACCCTACCTCCACAACTATGCACGGGAACAAGGGGACAAGGAAGAGGCCGCCAAATCCGGCCCCTGCTCCCACTGCTCAGGTACCACCGATAAACCCCCTCATTTGCTGGCGAAATTTCAGATGTATCGGTCGGGGATGAAACACTTCTCAGAGATGTTCCCAGCGAGTACAGGCGTTCCCCGATTTTACACCCTGCACACGCAAAGCAACTCGTAAGTTGCTTTCAATTTGGGTCAAAGATAAATTGCCTCTTATGCAACACAGCAAACTGACAGATGAGAGCTGTTACAACCAGGTATAAATGAATGTACGTAAGCTACATATGAATGGTGAAAGAAACTGCATTCTATACCTTTCTTCTGCTGCATAGCCTGGTTGATCGCAGCCTGGCTCATCGGACCCACGTTCGGATGGAAGCCTTTGTACGAGTGGCAGGCGCCTGGTCCCGGTTGCAGAGCCACATTCAGGCCCGGCGTATTCATCGGAGTGGTCGCGTCGTACGGGGGTTTCCGGATGAGAGTAGGAGGAGCATTCGCAACTCCTTCCGGTGTCGCCGTCTGATCCGGTGTCGTCGTGTTTGTGACGGCGGACTGCGCTGCCGGCGACGACAGAGCTTGCACTATCAAAGTCGCACTCTGCGACAGCAAGTTGACAGCGCGGTTCAGCTGGCCAGCAACTCCAGCCGTTTGCTGCAAATTACAACTGATTAAAGTTGTGTTGCATAGTAAACATAAGCAATATGTTATGCTATTGTTTCACAGGCCTCATGCTACAAAAATCAGCAATATATCCAATTATAAGCTACATTACGTGGCATGGATGCCATCCATGCCATCCATACTTGTGTTCAGGGGTGCTAAAGGCAAATGACAAAATGGAATATAATGGCACCTGGTTAGTGACCTCCTGCACCTTGATCATTTCCCCCTGCTGCGTCAGCACACTCTGGGACACATCCACAAGCTGGGCAATTTGCTAAGGAAACAACATGACTTCATGAGTACGTATTTCAGTTAAGTAATGAATACGCGCGTGTGTACTGTATGCTGTACTGTATTGCACTGCATCCTAACGTCTTGTATTGTACGTATGATTGCGACCACATACCGGGTTCGGCTGTGTCTGCAGCTGGATCATTTTCCCCTGCTGCGTCAGCACACTCTGGGACAAATCCACAAGCTGGGCAATTTGCTAAGGAAACAACATGGCTTCATGAGTACGTATTTCAGTTAAGTAATGAATACGCGCGTGTGTACTGTATGCTGTACTGTATTGCACTGCATCCTAACGTCTTGTATTGTACGTATGATTGTGGCCAGATACCGGGTTCGGCTGTTTCTGCAGCTGGATGAGCTGAGCCTGTTGCTCCATCAGAACCTTGTTCTGGCAGGTGAGTGTGCAGAGCGTTCTATTCGTCGTGTCCAACGTTGAACGCGAAGGCGGCGGGATAGGTTGCTGCATTGCGCTGTCTACCGCCGCGTCCTGCTCCATTCTTGCAGCAAACAGCAGATCCCGCGTCGTCGGCTTCTTACTGCCACTTTTAGCCTGCTTCTTTGCTTCAGCCTTCAAAGTTAAAACAGATTTTCGCAAAACACAGTACCTTCGCAGTTACAATGGCTAAAAAGTGGAAACTAGCAAATAACGATTAGCGCTGCTCACATCTGCCGCGCGCTTTTCCTGCGCCTTCAGACGTGCCTGTCGCTGAGCCTCCAATCTCTTGGCCATCACCGCTTTCTTGTGCTTCGCGCTGTCGGTCGCCGTGAACACATCCTAACAACAGTGAATTGTTTGTCAAACAATTTAAATAAGAAAAGCTTAGCTCCCAATTCATACAACTGTCAATACCAAATTGCTCAATATGCTAAAAGGTATCTGTGGGGCAAATTAGAATAAGTGCATACAGTGTTTCAATGTTCAGCACATACCAAAGGCGCCTCCGGCTGATGTTCCTCTTCCTCGCCCTCTTCCTGTTCCTTATCCTTTTTCTGCTGTTGCTTCCGCCGGCGCTTCTCCTTTAGCTCCTCCTTCTTCAGAAATTCCTCAGCGCCTTCTGGGATGGGTTTCTTAGCGACCGGATGCCGTTTGCGTCTGCTAGACGTGGCCTTATCCAGTGCCTTCTCCAGCCAAAATTCTGCATTAGACAATAAATTGCTCATTATACAACTTGTATAATATGCGGTTTGGACAAGCTGCCAGTAAGGCAATGTGTTAGTAAAATGCACAGTATGATCAGATTACTGTATATTTACTGAGTATGTATGTATTGCGTAACCTTGAGGTATGATACCGCCAAGTATGCGAAGCGACTCTGAATCTTGTTGCTGGTTCAAAATCTGGAAGTGGTGCGACACTTGCATGATGTTCTCGTCGATGCCTGCGAATGCAGTGACGGACTGTCCGTTGGGCGCCGGCTCCGTGTGAGTGATGAAGCGGATGGGGAGGAACATTCTGCCGCCTCTGTGGTGCAGAACTCTGGCCATTCCATAGCGGAAGCACATAAGTTCCACCACGAATTTCTCCCCGAGCACACACACCACTTCTTCTTCGTCATTCAACTTAAAATAATATGCGTCCTCGGCAAAATGAGAAAACTGATGTTTCATATACAATTCATTACTGAAGCTACTAGCCCTATCATAAACTTTTATGTCTCACATGCAAACTGACTATTTTTGCAACTGTGGGTATTTACCTGCAGAAAATTGTTTCTTACCAATTGCAGCGATCTCAGAAACTGCGCCCCATTTCCTTTGCGCACCAGTTCCCCTGACTCCGTCTTGGTGAGGCCGAAAAAATTGGGCAAAGCCATCCAGTCCGGTGACTTGTCCGGCTGACACCGCCACTGCGGGAACCACATCTCCTCCGAGTAGTTCTTCACACGTAGCAAGTACTCGAACACGTGGAATCGATACAGCTTCTTGTTTTGGTAGGCAATTGCCGCCTCCTGTAGCTGCTGCTTGATGCAGTCCTCGCTGGCCACTCGAAACTGAACAATTCAAATTTGCTAATCAAATCGCTAGAGAGGGCGGGCGCTTTGAAGTAGAATAAAACAGCTCTGACCAATGCTCGAACTAATGTACCTGCACAACTTCCGCCTCCAGGAATTTGTTGGTGGGAAGATCGGGGGCATCATCCGGCCACTGCTCGTCTCCATCGAACAGCTGCACCTGCAACAGCCTCATGTGGTTCTATCAGCAGCTATTATGCTATTATATATATATATATCAAATTGCATTGCGTACAATTTCGGGCTAATTTGAAAAATTGCTTCCAAGGCAAACCTTTTCCTTCTCCTTGAACCTCCGCGTCTTCAGCTCTTTGTCCTGGACTGGTCGAAAAGTGTTCAGATCCACCACTCCTTCTTCCGGCAAACCGATATCCCGCTTCGCATTCTCATCTGTCCAGTCGTAGTGGGTCGCCAGTGGAGCGTGATCAACTTTAGGCCGCAATCGACGTCGCTTCTCATCCACTGCTTCCTCCACAACCGACATGGATTTAGCGTCAGTCTCGACGGGCTACAAAAACAATGAAACACAGCATACAAGCAATTTAGACCAATTCAGCTGTCGCAAATTGCCTGCCTTGCTAATACCAGAAAAACTCACATAAAGCAATAAGCGGGCTTTATTCACCTTTCGTCGCACACGGTAGTTCGCGCCAAACTGAGGAGTCGGTTGCCTCTCGTTGTCATCGGCTGAAGAACCAACGAGCTCCTGCTGCTGCGCCTCGGGTCCAGCCGCCATGGAAACAGATCCCGCTCCGATTTGAGAATGCTTAGCGTTTTGCTCAGCCTGGAAGAGTAATAAGGCAGATGTCACAAGTTCAAGTGGCATGCTGCTGCTCAGAATAAACTGGGCCCATTTCGTTCTCTGCCAAATTCCGCAAACGAAATGACCTCGTTCAAAGCAGGAAATGGCTAGCAATCAAGGTGTCATTAAAGTGGAACGGAGACGCCATGCGTAATTAAAATACCCCGAGGCACGGATTTTTTTAATAAAATCACAGCAGGCCATTTACTCCATACACGATACATTGCAAACCAGTTTTCATGCGTACCAGCCATTCCTCCTTGAGTCTTTTCGCGATTTCGGCCTCACTTTCATGCACCGGCGGCGGCTGATTCACATTCTAAAATGAAACAAGATTGCGTTGGATACGGTACCTGCGCATACCGCAAACAAACTCAGCGCCAACTGTTACCAAAAGTTCATCCATCGTTGCTGGTGGCGAGGACATGATCTCTGACATCACATGCGCAAGGGCCGTATCCACAGTTGGACAGCGATTGTCCTTCAACAGAAAAGTTACGTATTGCTAGGAAGGCTGACCAATAACAAAAGCGGAAAAGGAAATTACTGTAAGGCTATTACATGCACAATTGATGCACGGAATGCTACAAGCTTGCCCTTCCTACATAATATCACTGCATTGCAGCTAGTATTTTGGTATGTGGCCTGGTCAGCTTTTTGCTTCAAAGCTTCCCACCATGTATGTGAGAATACTATTTTTTCATACTATTTTGACTTGTGGCAGCTCGCCTCCGTTGGACAAAAGCTGCGTGTCCCAGCCTTGCGCGCGTAATTCCGCCTCCAACCCAGGAAATTGGTCAAACAGTGACTCACAACTTTGCGATTGCGAATCGAAATGTAGTCGCCGTCGAGTTCTACGTCCAGTATCCGAATCACTGCCTTCAGCCTGCACAAATTTGTTCCAATATGCCTAAGAGAAACATAAACAACGGGATAACACAAATAGCGTTTGCCTCAAAAGCAATAGCATGACACACAACAGAACAAGCAAGGTGATAAAAAGAAGCTTAAGAAGCAACTTCATGACAACCGAACCTTTGCTGCTTCACTTTTGTCTGCAGAATTTTCAGCAAGAATCTTGTTGTGAAGAATGGAGACTGGTGTTTTATCGTCCATCCATGCCAGGTGACTGGAACCTAAACAATTCAAACCGGCAATTATCATCGCATCGCTAAATGTACAACTCCAAGTAAACAATACAATGGAAATACCCAATACCAATGACGATACCATTCAAATTGCCTGATAAGCAATATACGAAAAAAGAAATGACGTAACCTATCAGTGTCACAATCTCAAAGTATACGCAGAGCCATCTTGCATGGCTCAGAGGCACCACGAACAACTAAGCCAGCCAGGTTCAAACCCTACCCTACCATTCAAATTGCCTGATAAGCAATATACGAAAAAAGAAATGACGTAACCTATCAGTGTCACAATCTCAAAAGTATACGCAGAGCCATCTTGCATGGCTCAGAGGCACCACGAACAACTAAGCCAGCCAGGTTCGAACCCTACCAGGTTAGATTCACCGTTATCGGTGCAATAATTTCACACAAGTGAATTTCCAACTTAGTGAATACAATACACAACGAACGGAGCATTTCTGAGAATTTCGCAGCTTTTCTGAGAATTTCGCAATCAGGATAAAAGCATTTGAAGCAATCAATAATTCAAATAAAACAATCGAAGTTTTTGGAAAAAGTAATAAACCGAAAAGTAGAAAAGGAAAATTTCTTATTTAAATCGGGAATAAAACGTACTACGTTTCACGTTTCCTTTAGCAGTACCTGTGGCCGGCTTTGTTGTTGATAAAGTAATCGCGAATCGTTATTCGTTAATTAGATAATTACACACAAATAATACACGTATCAAATAAAACAAAGCAATAAAACGTAATATTACCTTCTGGCAACAGTCCACCGTCCACAGGCTTCACTCTTCCTTTCTCCTACACTGAGCTGCTGGCCTGCGTGCTCCAAAACGCTCACGCGCCCGCGCGCACGCAGACGCGCGCGCTAGCGCTTGCGCGGGCACAGGCGCGGCCGCGGGCGCGGGCGGGAAAAATACTGCACGCTGATAGGTTACTGCGAAAGTGGCATGATGTGTCCCCTGAATTTGCATAAAACGTTTACGAAACGTCCGTTTCATTGCTTTGCTTCATGAACAATATCGAAAGCTGATGAAACTGCTCATCGAACAATACCTTTTTATTACTGCAATCTCGACGAAACGACAACAGCAACACAAACTTTCTACCAATTGACCTTCCTTATCACAAGACCATCCTTTTGAACCCATTTAGTCAGCAAAAATTGCTAGAACAGCTTATTTAAAAAGACGGGCAAAATACGGAGAGCATTTTGACAATCACATTGTATGTGAAGCAATTTTCTGTTCCGTTTTCTTTTTTATTCAATACATACATATTGTTGCATACACATTATAAATCTGTCTTGAAAGCAATTTCAGAAAACAAAACGGGCAAAATACGGAGAGCATTTTGATAATCACATTGTATGTGAAACAATGTTCTGTTCCGTTTTCATTTCGATCAATACATACATATTGTTGCTTACACCTTATAAATCTGTCTTGAAAGCAATTTCAGAAAACAAGTGAAACAAATGTGCACCCGCCATAAAAATTAATAAGTTGCTCAAAATAAAAAAAAAATTATGTCATGTGCGAGAATCGAAAACCAGCTAGAAGATTGACATCCGGTAACCATACCTCTGAGCTACTGAGGCACACAACCAAAAACATGCAACATTGACATATGTAAGAACAAAAATTTGAGGGGTCATTCATATATTACATCATCACATACTTTCCAGCACAGTAAGTGGATTCTTTCAAGTAAGCAATATAATAAAACCAATTACCCCTTGTGCGTTCTGATTAAAAGGCAATTACTCTTCTTTCTCAAACAACACATTTGCTTCACTGGCCTTTTAGTATAACACAAACAATTCAGTAGAATTTTACTATAATACCGTAAGCGAAATAGGCAATTCCCTATACATTCGACGACCCGTTCCGTTTCATGAGCAATACCAGGTGCGCCAACTCAACAACAGGGCTAAATTGACGTAATGAACAATATGAGAATCAAATTGCCAAAAGCTTTTCTGTTCAATTGACAATATCCTAGCCAAACTGCCACACTAACAATATCATTGTCAAATTGCTACACCGTCAACATTCAAGTCATACTGCTTCACTAACAATATTTTTGACAAACTGCTACACTTACAACATCCTTGACAAACTGCTTCACAGGCCTCTTCCTTGACAAACTGCTTCACAGGCCTCTTCCTACAAAACAAACCAATAAAGAAACAATTCAGTATAAAATGAAAGATGGTACTAAATTGCCTAAAAAAGTGGAGGCAATATCAGAGGGTTTTTATTTTCTCCTGATATTGCTTGACGAAAATCCGGCCGGTTTGGCATTTTCAACGCCAGGCAATATATTGCCTCCACGAAAAAGTTGCAAATTCGGCCGATCAAACAATTGCGCCAAAAGGTGGCAAAGGGCAGTAAAGGGATATCGGGTTATTCAAAATATCGGGTTATATTCAATACCCTTTTTTCAATGCGCTTATTTTTCCCACCATCTTTCCCCAATAATGAAAATTCCAAACGTTCCACATCAGACCCCAGTCCTAGTTAGCCCTTCGCAAGGCATTCGCCTCTCATCGCAGTCTTGATTCTTTCAAAGATTTTGTATGTACAGAATACACGGGAAACCGATTCCACCACCTTAGACCAGGTGCCAGTAAGGGCTGCTTGGGCTAGTAATTCAATGTATTTTTGCAATTTGCCTCCAAATATCCATAGTTTTCGCTGAAAATGGGCAAAAAGCTGCATTCGCTGCTGCATAAAAAACGTATCGTGTATTACCCGATATCGGGTTATACACAATACAAAAACTCAAAATCGACCAATTTGCTCGGGTTATATTCGATATCGGGTTATACACCAAACTTTACAGTATTTCTTTTACAGTCGATCCGTCAACAAGTGGTGGGCAGCGGCGTTAAGCACGTGGTAATCGACAATCTGCAATCGATGCTTGGAATCGAAGAGTTGAAGCAGCGGCCCGTCAGCTCGTCGAAAGGTCGCTTTCACACGGAAGACTACTGCATTTCGGAGTTCAGAAAGCTGGCCCACGACACCAAAGCTCATATCACGATCGTGATTCACCCTCGACGGGTAAAGAAAGCTAGGGTAGCGTGGGGTAAAACCGCCCATCGGAGAAATCCGCTCACCTATGGCGCTTTTACCCCCATTCAAAACATGGTTCTCAATAATGTTCCTCGGGACAATTCTGCCTCTGTTTCTTTCTCCCTAGCCATACTTGACAACCTAGGTTAGGCCTGATGGGGTGCCATATGTAGGTGGGCGGATTTACCCCATGGGCGGTTTACCCCACACTACCCTACATGTGGACGATATGCGGTAACGCGATTGGGTTGGACGATAGCAACCCACCCGCGGTATTTATATAGTAAAAGTTTGGATCAGTGCCTGCGGGGTCGTCGACCGTGTTCAATCATCTGGGAGCGGAAAAGAAGCGAGTAATAAGAAGAATTGACAACAAAATGACGACGTCGACGACCCCGCCAGACACCGATCGAAACCTTCACTAAATAAATACCGAGGAGTCGCTATCGACCAACCCAATCGCGTTACCGCAACTCGTAAATACACTACCTAGATGTGTGCATATGTGTAAGCAAAGAGCAAAACCAAAAATTTTGCATAAATAACTTTGGAAGGGAGTAATGAATGTGAAGAAGAAAAGCACAAATAAAAAATATCTTTTTACTATAGGATGCTGACACAATGACAATGGCCCAGTTTTTGAACACCCGGGCTGCCCAAGAAGCTGACAACATCCTCGTGATGACAAGGAGTGAAAGAACGGGAAAGAAATATTTGCAGGTAAGAATACCTACAGTATAACGTAGAAGGTAGGTACAGTAGGTACTGTATGCCTACGTATTTTAGCAACATAATAAGGGGCAGGTAAATAAATAACTAAATAAATAGGATAAATAAATGGGAATTAAATAAATAAATAGCCGAAATAAATAAACAAATAGAGGTGCTGTATGTCTGTATGCCTACGTTACGTACTCTAGCAAAATAATAAATTGGGGCAGGTAAATAAATAACTAAATAAATAGGATAAATAAATAAGAAATAAATAAATAAATAAATTGCCGAAATAAATAATTAATTAAATAAATAAATAAATAAATAAATAAGTAAATAAATAAATAAATAGGCTAAATAAATAATTAAATAATAAATAAATAGGAATAAATAAATAAATAAATAAATAAGTAAATAAATAAATA
Organism: Epsilonema sp. ZAB3_2; assembly: GCA_030247985.1. NCBI lineage: Eukaryota > Metazoa > Nematoda > Chromadorea > Desmodorida > Epsilonematidae > Epsilonema > Epsilonema sp. ZAB3_2. The sequence continues at coordinate 20,577 of JASAMW010006405.1, forward strand.
AATAGGATAATGCCAAATATAACAAATAATTAGGCCTAAATAAATTTGTTTTCAGATCCCTAAAAATCGGTTTGGAGGCGAGAAGGTTGGAGAGGAGCGAATTGAAATGGTTTACCTGAAAGAAACCCTTTGCCATAGTCTGTACGACAGAAGAAGAGGCAGCGAGGATTAACCCTTAGCGACATTGTCACAAGTTTTTTTTGCAATTTGTGAATGTTGTTGAGTTTTTATACACATAATGCTGGTGTTTCCACTGAATTTATTTGGCTGTCAAATAGTCGAAAACGATTTACTGTAGACAGACATATCAATCAGGTGTGTTACGAGGAAGCAGCAGGCTTAGTACAAAGTATGGCAAAATTTGTAAGACAGAAGAGAGCTCAGTTTTGTCGATGGGTTAACACTGTGTAAATTATTGATTGAAAGTAGGCTACGATTTGAATGATTGAGGGGTAATCTGTCTGTGTTATCTGTGTACCTAATTTTTCTGTGTGTAGAGGGGTATTTGCTTGTGTGTGAATATTTGGCGCTATGTTATGTAGATTCAACAGAGTTTTTTTTTTATTTGGCTTTTCATGAGTAATGTGGACAATTTTTTTCAGTCAACACTTTTTGCTAGCACATCATTCACATATTCATTTGTTGTACCTACTGTATGTAGCTCGTGGATCTATTCATCATACAATACTGCATGCATTACATATGGTAGTACGTTACATACCCCACCCACTTATATGTACTTACATACAGGTTTTCTTGAAAGAAAAGTCATCGCCTTTAGTATACTAACCGAACCAAGAACAA
>JASAMW010006406.1:0-47119 GCA_030247985.1 Epsilonema sp. ZAB3_2
GTTTACAGTAAAATGGTTTCGTAATATCCAATAAATAGGATATCCAATAAATAGGATATCCAATAAATAGGACATAATAATCGATAGCACGCCATCCACACAAACAAACGAAACTCGAAGCAGCTCGTTAACGATCTTCCTTGCTTGTCGGCGTCTTCTTTGTCGAAATTTGGAGCAGAATTCAGCCTACGTCCTCCTTGGTTCCGCAGCCTTCGATTAACTGTTTATTCAGATCAAAAACTGACATGAATACCCAGTACGTGCCAAGTGCCCACAGTAAAGCAGACACTTTACAACACTGTATACATAATAAGGAAGTAAATAGACACACGTTACAGCATCGTGTTAAAACCAGTAGGTACTAAAACTTGTACACGTGGGCATGGTCAGCAATATCAAAGTTGTCTAGAGCAGCGACAAAGGAATTGCGCGAGTTACTAGAAACTATATTTTCCGGCAGCAAGTTCCACAAGGGGACAACACGATGCCAAAACATTGATTGTTGTAAGCTGTTATTGGGATATGGCACAATAAGCCGTAGTGGATGACCGCGAATGGAACGCGCCCTACGAAAGAACTGATTTTCATCCAAATCAACGCGCCCCGTAAAAACACAATAGCACATAGAAAGATCAGCTTTTAAGCGACGCACCTCCAAACTCTGAATACCTAGGTGAGCACATCGCAACTCATAGCTAGGCTTGACGCCATGACACCTAAAGTCGAACAAGAAATTTCATGAACCATTGAAATTTTTTCTCAGCCAATAAAAGACGTAGAGCACAGCGGTCAAACTTCTATGGCTAACTTTAGCTCGCCGTTCCAATAAAAAAAACCGTTTGTCTCCAGCTGCTCTGTGTGTCGAGATCTCGCCAAATTTCTTCAGTACTGAAATCGCTAAATTGGGCGTGGACCATTGGGCAATTCTAAACCTCGCAAACGCCCGAAAAATCAAAATGGCAGAAATAAGCATATGTGATAAAGATGATGAAAATGCGCATTGGGCGTACAGGGTCATAGGGTGTCGTGGTTTGCGTGGTTTAGCGTCTGCCAAATGGTGACACGATTTCAGTACTGAAGGAATTCGGCGAGATCTCAACACTGAGAGCAGATAGAAGAAAACGGTTTTTTTATTGGAACGGCGAGCTAAAGTTAGCCGTAGAAGTTTGACTGCTGTGCTCTACGTCTTTTATTGGCTGAGAAAAAATTTCAATGGTTCATGAAATTTCTTGTTCGACTATAGAGAAAACAGCAGAAGTGTAGTATGACTGTACACGCTCAATCAACCGAATATCAGATACCTTAGATGGGCTCCACACTACAGTTGCAAACTCTAAAAGTGGTCGTACGTATGTATAGTATGCACGCATTAGGATTTCATCATTGTTCGTACTGAAAGCTTTGAGAATGGATCGCGCGACCCCATACGCTTTTGCTGATATAATAGAGCAGTGCTGAGTAAAAGAAAAACTAGTGGACATAATAACGCCTAAATCTCTAAAAAAAAGAAAGAAAAAAAACAAAAAGAAAAAAACCCCACAACCTATTTACGATATGCGCTACTGAGCAGTGCTTGGTCGCGACCTGACCCCTATATTTAACCTATATTTTCAGTGCAACTTTCAATCGGCAGCTGGAGCGAACGTCGGCGTCGTCGGCGTAGATTAGAGAGCTCGAAAGAAAAAGACGAGCAAGAAGAAAAGAGAAACGAGGCACGGACGGAGGAGGATAACGGAATCTGAGCGAGGAAAAGATGGCAATGAAGAAGAGAATCATGCAGTGGTTTTGAGGAAAAATTCCTTTATTTTCTGTGCAATTAGCCGTGCGCGAATTCTCAGTGCGTTCTTTTTCTTTGTGGTAGTGAGTGGTGTTGGTGGTGGTTAGTAAAGTGGTTTGCTGTTGCTTGATTCGTGCGTTTTGCCTTGGAAAAATTTCCAGCTCACCACTGTTGAGCTTCTTTCCCCAACGCTAGCTGACTAGAATTGCTATTGTAGAGCTCAAATTTCTATTGTGCTAGATCTGTTCATTTAATTTTGGCATGATCGTGATCAATCGATGAACTTGTTTCAGTTTTAGGCTATTCTGAGAAGCGGAATTTGGACTTTCCGGCCGGGTATCCTTTCAAGCCGCCCAAGATCACATTATTCGAAATGGATGAGAATAAAGAAAACGTGGATCCTGGCTCTGCCAAAGAGCCCATCATTTTTCACGAGGTATGTAGTGTACTGTTACTACACGGTAGAGTAGGGCTAAAAGGCGGACGCGGTCGCGGACGTTAGGACAAAATACGGACGCGGACGCGAACGCTGGACTAAAAGGCGGACGCTGAAAAAAGCGGACGCGGCGACAGATTTGCATCCGCGTCCGCCTTTTAGTCCAATCTGCTGACTCTTCTTTCTACCACTTTGGTGGGCAATGGACTAAATAGCGGACGCAGAAAAAGCGGACGCGACATTGCATGTGGAACCACCACGCTGTGCAGTCATTTGTCTGATCAGGGTACTGCTGTACATCGTTATGGGGCATTTCTTACACAATGTGATCAAATAAAGCAAGTTGTGTTTTCAAAATAGGCTTTTAGGATGGGACTTAGGCTTTAAGCTTAGGTATTCAGTGCAGAGAGGTAGGCCTCAGCCTAAGCTTAAAGCCTAAGTCCCATCATAAAATCCTATTTTGAAAACACAAGTTGCTTTCTTTGATCGCATTGTGTAAATTGGACTAAAAGATTTGACTAAAAGGCGGACGCGGAACGAATGCAAATCTGTCGCTTGCGTCCGATTTTTAGCCCAGCGTCCGCGTCCACCTTTTAGCCCCACCCCTACAGGGTACATTTGGTTGGTTTTCAAACAGAATATGTGCTGAAAGATTGTACTTGCCATGGGGGAAATTTGCAACATATTTCCTTTTACAGTTTCTCATGCGACATATCGAAGATAGGTTTCGTTTCTTATCTTATTGACGGTTCACATTAGGCATACCCGGGGCGCGCTCGTCGTGCCAAGCATGGTCATTTTTTGTCCATGATGCTTTTGCACCTCGCTGAACAAACGCCCGGCTCGTGGCCAGTGCACGTATGTCTCTGATATGAAAGGAGCAATTATGCCATGCATTACACATAACCGGCGTCTGCTCAACAGTGCGCTCGGCGTACGCCGTTGCGCCCGACGTACATAGAGTATGCACCACGTTTGTCGCACGCTGCGTAAATTTTCCCATGTGAGAATTCCGTTACGCGTAGCTACGTACATATGTACACATTTGCAAATGTGACAGAAATGACAGAAACGAAAGATTTTCCACATCTTTTCACCCTTTTCTCCTCTTTTTCAGGACGACCCGTTCTTCGCTCAGTCGAACGCGAACACCATCGCCATCGACATCGCCGATCAAAAAGGAAAAGTTCACCAGTTGTGGATCGACCCGGAGCTCCTGTGTCGAAAAAGCGAGTACTTCAAGGCGGCGTGTAGCGACAAATGGCTGGGCGGAGAGAAGAGGATCACGATTGTGGGAGAGAATTACGAGGAGCTCACAAATTTCTTGAAGGTAAACTGATGGTAAATAATTTCAAAGTCGATTCAATGAGAGAATGCAATGTGGATGACTGCCTTTACTGTGAAGGCGTTAGTGTTCCTGTCATGATTGACTGTAGCTGGCGAAGAGAAATCGCTCAAAGCGCGAAGTTCACACTCAGTTTGAGTACAGCGTGACGCCACGTTTACCATGTGTCCGAACGGACTGTACGTCTGATGCCACCTTCACCAAACGTCCTTACAGACCGTATGTACCTCCATACGGCTGATGTATCTAGGAGTACATGGTTGTTTTTGGTGTCACACGAACTCCTACATATGTCGACCGTACGGGACGTACAGACGGGATTTACAAACGTACGAATGTGTGGTGAACGCAGTATGAGTTTCTTCGCCGCTTGCGTAGCACACATACTCGTTGGCATTCCAGTATGTGACCCGGTGTTCACGACACAAAAACACCTCTGCATTCGCTCATTGAACTGACTTTGGCAACTCCTGGGTTTATTTCAAGCAGTGGGAAAGTATTCGTCGCAGTCCGACTCTTTTGCATCTCCTGTCCAGTCCTGACTTGCGTCGTGCTTTCATGTGACTTGCGAATTTACATAACACATAACATAGCGCGCACTTTACTACACGTCGTTGATGCCAAAAGCCACCAAAAGTTGACGTCACTGCAAGCAAACACGGACTGCTTCAGGGTAAAGCCGTGTAATGTAGACTCACCGTGTAATGCAGGGTATTGTGGGGTAAATCGGCCCGCTGCTTTTGCCAGTCAGATGGGCCCAAAATTTCACCGAAAATCTCGCTGATGAGTTAGGTCAACTGATGCGATTAGGGTACAGTCTGTTTGTTTTTAGGTGGTATTCGAGGTTCCGGGATATGTGGAGATAATGCGCATGCATTATCAGTCTTTGGCACTACTGGCGGAAAAGTTTCTCGTTCCTTCGCTGAAAGAGAGTTTAGAATACTTTATGATCGACCGATTGACGAGTTTTCGCCTAGTCGGAGCCAAGAAGCCTCAGGAAATGCGACATGAAATTGTGGTAATACTGGCTGAATAAAATAAATTACTGTAAAAATTACTATAAAACCAGGGGTATGGCTGCATACGTAGAACGATGAGGAGGGATTCCACTGCTGTTCCATTTCACATGGTCATTCATTCCATCACAAATTCGCTCCAAAAGAGGTTGAATGCGGCATACCCCTGGAAACCCCACGCCACTTTGCCTGCCAAACTTGTCTCAGAGACTGCGACTCTGTCCAGTACTAAGGCTACTTTTGCAATGACGTTTCGCAGCCCCTGAAACAACGATGGGCTGTGATACTGGACTGCGTCGTAGTCACTGCGTTAGGCACATACTGGCAAGAGAAAATAATTCTGCTTGGGAAAAAACTCATCCCTAGCGCAGATTCACCCCATTTATTTGGGTTTTACGAAGCCAAGTAAGTAATTGGGTTTTGCGAACCCAAATAATTGGATATCATCCAAATTATTAGATATTTCAAAAACCCAAACAATTGGGATCGAATCTGCGGCAAGGGACGAAGCGAGAGTGACGATTTAGGCAAGTGTAAGCTGAGGAGGGGGGGGGGGGTTGGTATGTGGAAACTTGAAGCGCATTTCCACCCCAGTTATCCAATTGCGCCCCAGATTTCAGCTGCCAGAGGCGCAAAATTACTTTATGGTAGGTATAAATAGGTGCCAGAAGGCTACCTACTCCCCTGGAAGGCCTTCGTGACAAACCAAACCGGTCTGTGTAATTTATGCCCTTCATACTCATGTGTGTAGCAGGATGCCTGTTTTTAGAGTATTCTGACCCTCTCGAGCAAGCTGGACATGCGTAAGCTTCTGCCAGACGCGATAAATGCTGCAGCGACGCTGCGGACGTCAGAATTGTCAGAGAAGGCAAAGTCCAACGTCTCCCTGTCTGTTTGGGCAGCCTTGATGGAGGACAAAGCAAATCAATGTGGAGACTTCTGCTCGAAAAGGGTGAGAGCTAACATGCATAATAGGATACCACGGGGAAAGCCGGGTATGGGAAAAACTGGCTACCTTAGTTTCAAGGCTGCATATCTCAGTAACAATGGACCGATTGAGACATGCAATGTATCAATCGATTTCTTGAACTCTCCTCTTTCAAATGAGTCACTTGTTTCATTAGTTGCTGAAAGAGCAACTTCAAATGGAGTTTAGGTGGCCGGCTTTAGCCCACTGTACCCTAATGTAGTATGCGAGAATTTATCTTCCTCCGTTGTTCTACATGTACCCATCAAGCCATTCCGGGATTAGAGCATGTCTAATTAACCAAGAAGGTCTAATACTTATTGTGTAGGAATCCACGGCGAAACAGGAACTCCTAAAATTTAGGAGTCTGAACTTTCTCTAGTAGTTCTTGCTTTATTATCGGAAAAACCCGGGAATAATTTTCTCTAGTAGTTCTTGCTTTATTATCGGAAAATAAAGCAAGAACTACTGGAGAAAGTTCAGACTCCTAAATTTTAGGAGTTCCTGTTTCGCCGTGGATTCCTACACAATAAGTATTAGACCTTCTTGGTTAATTAGACATGCTCTAATCCCGGAATGGCTTTAGGGTAAGTAGGGTGTCACGGGCCAAAGTTGGGGGGCCCCCAATGTGCAGCAATCTAGCCGATCGCGAATCAACTCGACTCTGTTATGTTGAGACAAATTGTTATCTTCCACGGGCTCCGGCTTTACCCCATCCTACCATCTTCCTACTATGAGGTTTTTAGATACATGCATGTGTGCTTTTCATTTGCAGAGGAAATACGTGGACAGGAAGGGCCACACGCCGGATGGAAACAAGAGCCGATGGGGATGTTGTGTGAATCAATGGTGCAAACGATGGGAGTTGTGCGTTGTCTGCGAGCTGTGCGAACTTCCGTACTGTCACTTCTGTACAAACGAATCTCAGTGCAAATTCATAGCGGTAATGAGAGGTAATCAGTAGGCAGGCTAGGCTGCATGTTTGTGGCAGAGTGGCCCACTAACAGTGGCAGAAAGTCGACGATGAGTGGCTAGTGTGTGCGGTGAAGATATCTGGCTGCCTTCCCCTCGAGGGTGGCAGATGGCAGTGTATATTGAAGCAAGAATCCATAAGGAGATAAGATGATTCCCACCTACCAAAGCTCTTACCACTTTGGAATATGTAATCTTATCGATTTTTGCTGCTGTTTGTCTCACTATGGATTCTTGCTTCAGTATCCACTGCCGTCTGCCAGCCTCGAAGGGGAGTGCAGCCAGAAATCTTCGCCGCACACACTAGCCACTCATCGTCGACTTTCTGCCACTGTTAGTGGGCCACTTTGCAGTGAGGAAAAAATAGCCGACCGCAAATTCATATCATGAATTTTAATGTGCGAAACTGATTACTCATAAACTAAACATTACAGACACGGTCGGCATATTTCTTTCCTCCGTCAACTCGACAACAGGGCTGTCTAAAATACATGTAGGTTGGGCATTCCGTGATATTTACGCAGACAAAACCTTTCGGGCATAAATTCTACTACTGCACCTAAAAGTGCACCTTCTTTTTATCCACTACCTAACCGTTTACACTTTTGAGAGGTCAGAAATGATGAAAACTTTCGACGGCCCTTTTTTCTAACTTTACTCAAATCACAAAACAAACGAATTGCTCATTTTTAGTGAACTGGACGCTTGCGCCCTGGGGGTAGGTGTGTGTAACTTGTGGCGCATTTCCGCCCGTTTTCCATTTGCGCCCCAAAATTCAGCTGCCTGGCGCAAAATTACTGTAAGGTAGATAAGAAGAGAATACAAGCCCTGTCGAGTTACTATGCATATTAGGATCGTTGCTAGGTGGATTTGCAGTAGTACGACACCGATCAGTAGATCAAATACTTATTACACGTGCACCGTTAAATTGTCATAATTTGTTGCCATGTTACGCGTTTTTTCGGTTTTTCGGGTTCTGTTGGCTGTTTTGTTGGCTCAGTCGTTGTTACCAGTGCGTTTGAATTGAAGGCTTTATGAAAGCACAGTAAAACTGTTTGTTGTTTCACAACGCATCTTGATCACAATTGCATTGCTGCAAGCATTCAACTCAGCATGGATGCAAATCGCATCACAGTATCTTACACAATGATCACTTCAAGCAAAACATAAAGCATGTACTGTATTTTACACAATGCAGATAGCACAGCAATGCCATGGCACCTACAAAACCAACGACGAAAAACGTACAGGACAACGCACAAGCTTGGATTACACATCTGGACCAAGGAAATGAATGTAGGTACACCTTAGTGTAGCAGTTCATGTCAAGGTCAAAGACGCATATCACGCGCTGTGCTACATTATTATGCTATCGTTCATCCAAAGAGAGAATATTGATACGACTCAACGCTGCTAGCAGCAAGCATGACTTCTCTCTTTGGATCAATGACAGCTCATCAGTTACCAAAACATTGCAGTGGTACGACAATTTCTAACCAATGAACAACGAAAAAAACTACCTGACCTGCTGCCGACGACAATAAAAACCGGGTGGACCAAATCTCTCAACGCACTAACACCACACTACAGCATGGAAACGCTCAATAAGTTTCTACTTTCCTCGGGAACAATTTGGGGTAACGTGTCGCAGCTACGACAGTATGACTCAACGGCATTACGACAATACAGGTACAGCATTGAAGCAATATTACACACACACATGTGACAAAGCATTGTAACATAGGCTGTGGTTTATCATGTGGTTCACTTCAGAAAACTACCGGGCTACAAGGTGTTTGAGGCAGGCCACATTGTTCAAGCTTACTACAACAATATGGTACTCAGTCAAGATTTCGTATTGACAAATACACTACTCAGTTGGACAAACCGGGGGAAAATCAGGACAGAAAGCTTACTCTGTACTCTGTGACTTGACAAAACCAAAGTTGTGTCGAGAAATTCCAATGCTTTGGAAAAAGACTGCGCATCTGCTACAGCTTTGGTCACCTGCTAGCTCTGTACTTTAGCACGAAAAATAGTTGCCAACTGCAGTGTCCTGTTTTACCCCCAGTAACCTACAGTACACAATGCATACTAGTCACTGACACACACAGTACGTAGCCAAATTGCAGGGGGGAGATTCCGAGTTTCAAGTGTGCAAGGCGTTTGTACACCATTCGTTTTCCGTCAGCGTAGCAGCGCTGCACACGATTGTTGTGATTGAAAAGGCGACAGGAAGGCCGTGCGTTGGCTACTGCGAGTGCGAAGGCAGGTACGTACATATGTACGTACATACATTCACATTACTCACCTACAGATACTGTGTGTGCAAATAATGATCCTGCGTGTGCTTCGCATGATGCACATTTCCTTGAATTACGACATTCCTTGACATACTATCTAGGACTGTGAATCTGTGAGCAAAAGCCGTGCACAGAGCTATGCCCGATAAGAGCCAAAAGCGTCCCCCAACTGGGACCCCGTCCCCCAACTGGGGGACGCCGTCCCCCATTTGGGGGACGCTAATGAGACGCCCACTCAACGTCTTTTGAGTATTCACATCGTTTCTTTTGGTGGGCGCTTTATGCGTTTCGTCTCCAACCTGATGAAAGGCGTCCCCCAAGTGGGGGACGGGGTCCCAGTTGGGGGACGCTTTTGGCTCTTATCGGGCATAGCTCTGTGCACGGCTTTTGCTCATAGATTCACAGCCCTTCTCTATTATGGAGTCCTGCTAAAACTAAAGTCGCCCTTACAGGTTGATACCGTGTGTTATAAATATCTCCGCCATCTAGCCATAAGCAATCGGCGAAATCTCGCCACTGAGAGCAGCTAGAAGCAAGTGGTTTTTCTATTTGGAAATCCCGCTCAAAGTTATCCGTGGCATTTTTGACCGCTTTGCTCTACGATGGCTGGATCCGGACATATTTATAACACACGGTATCAACCTGTAAGGTCGACTTTACCCCGACGCTACGACGCATGCAGAAGTCGACATCATTCTCGACGTCAACCGGAGTAAACTCGAGCCGCCTTAGACAGACAGACAAGCAGCGAGCGTGTGTTTTGGCAAGTTGTGTTTTTGGTTGGAACGAAAAGTTTGCGAGCTCGTACAGACGATAATAGTGCTGGAATATGCAAAAGTATCATGAAGTATGGTGCATATGAATGCACGGTGCGCATAGCAGGGTAAGCAGGGGTAAACGTGGTGTAGCCACGTTTTCATAATGCAAAAAGCAGGGCGCGTCGGGGATAGATTCGGACCATCTATTTTACACAGTATGCCTAGCCGGGTAAACAGGGGTAATTATGTGGGCCTACATGACTTTAAAATGGTGTTTACATTTACCCCGGCAAAAAAGCAAGGCGTCGAGCTCACTGCGGTTGATGTCAAGAACGCCGTCGACTTCTGCATGCATGGTGGAGTAGTATTTACCCTTCGAGTACGTGGGGTATTGTGGGGTAAACCCGGACACCTAGCTTTTCTGAACTTGCCGCTTCAGCAAGAGACGAACATGGTAGCTCATTTGAAAGAGGAGAGTTCAAGGAATTGATTGGTAGAAGATTTGTCTCAATCAGTCTTATGCTTGCTCAGATATATACAAAGTATCCAGGTTTACCCCCGTGTCCGGGTTTACCCCATAGTACCTTACAACGTTCTTCTGCAGTCTGAGAGAGAACTGCTCCCACGTGGTTGGCCTTCTCTTTCTGATGGAGCACTGCATGTCTTCCGCCACTGAACTGCCTGAAGATCCCGTGGGAACTGAGCAGCTGTGTCTCTGGAATCGGCCAGGGCCACTGAAGGTGGATCCAAAACCGCTCAACAAGCTGGGTAATGAATGTTGCGTCAACCTGAAAACATGTAACAAGCATTGCGTAAATAAAATACATGGGTTATTGCGGGGATAATCCAGCCATGCCGCATCAACAATTAGCTGAGGAAAGTCGAAGATGGCTAATACTTCAATGCCTACCCAGTATGGCGCTAGGCAGAAGTAAGGTCTGAATTACCCTGTACTAACCTACAGCAGTGTTCACCTAAGTATTTGCATGCAAACAGAGGACCAACGACACTGGTCCAAATAGTATTACCAAAAATATATAATTCGTTGAACGACTAAGTGAAAACTAAAGAAATCATCCCTGGCGCAGTTCTCCCTAAATATTTGGGATTGACGAAACATCCAATTATTTGGATATCCAATCACTTGGTTTCATAAAACCCTATTTCGAAAACCCAAATAATTGGGACGTATCTGCGCCAAGGATGGTTTCTTTAGTTTACACTTTGTCGACCATTCTTCCCATAAGCAATAATTATTTATTTTTGATACCACGCATACCTCCTCAAGTACTACGTATGCAGCATACGTACTACGTACTTTCGATGTTTTCGACGACACAGCAACGGAAATGAAACGTCATCCAAGTTTGATCACGCTTGTCGAGGCTTCTGCTCTGCCGGGGCTGCATTGCTGGCATCAATGGAGGCCCACAATCTATCTGAAACAAGCCAAACAAAAATTCAAAAAAATTTTTGTTCACAAAAATAAGTATTGTAAAGTTGGCTTCCAATACGAAGGGACGCCAGAATTTGAGAAACAAAAAAGATTACATCGGTATCTTATGTTGCTTTCGGGATAAGATGAAAGCGACAAAAATTCTTGCTATTTTTCTTAGGCGCCCCTTCAAAGTGGAGGCTTACAGTAGGCGAGTATAATATGCAGGCCTAAACCTTACTGCATGTACGTACATGCACATATCAGGACAAGAACTAAATTTTTAGCGTTGAAAAAAGTAAAGGCTGGTCACGTGAGCAAGAAGAAAGTGTCATTGGCCAGGCGCTGGTACGAGAAAATCATCCCACCAACTACGGAAGAGGAGATCTGGCAATTACGCAAGGGGTTCCAGCGTTGCGCACCTACAGTCCCGTTTGCTACACATGGACACAATCCAACGCACACAGAAGAGCAGATCACACAGCTGATCACACCACAAGCATCAGGTACAGTACAGTGCACACATTGTCACAGCAGGACACGATTAGGACACCTACATACGTACCTACAAATTCCCCACCAAGACTGTGTATGACATCTGCCAATCCGGTTCGAAGTTTATAATGCATTAGATTATCATCGCATGAAAGCAAACTACAGAGTGTCGCGCATAAACCGTCCAGCTTTCAGCGCCGGTGTCTTCACAATAGATGGACAAATTTATCCAATTTTACATGTCGACGCCCGGTTTCATATGCAGCAATGTTGACACCGGGGCTAAAGCACGAGACACACATTTCCCAGCGTGAAAGGGACATCTCATTATTACATGAGACAAATTTTATTTTGGATCATGAACAAAGGGCCCTTAGGTCGGCACCAATACCAATGCATCAATAACCCTCGATTTTTGATAGTCAAAGAAGTGATATTTTGACCAACTTCCAGCGGACCAATGAAGCTAAAATTTGCATGGGTCACCTCTGAAGTCTCGGCTACTGGACACAAAAAAACTGCATGAAAATCTTTGGTAGTATGGTTCCAGAGTTAGGCGCACGGACAGCTGGTTGGTTTATTATGAGACACCCTGTATGTACGCAACGTCTACATACTGTACGAACATATGTACTGCATGCACACGACGTGGCACACAATAAAGCACAGGTTGCAGGTACGGAAAATCAGCAGATGAAATCCTCCACTCTGCGAGACCTGCGAAAGTATCCCGCGGACCCACAGCTAAATATTGGTGGTGCTTTTCACTCATCTCAATTTCCCGTGTTCTACAACGAGAGCTACACTGACAGACAGCTAAGGGACGCGTTGGAAATAGAGGAAACAACCAGGGGACAAGCAAGCAGCGCAAAATGGCACGAAATTCGCAAAAAGCTCATCACCGCATCTAATTTCAAACGCATCACAAGCCTGCAAGACACGACCAACCCTGAAAAAGCTTTGGCGGAGTTGCGGGGTGGGAAAAGGTAGGGGAAGTAAAGCATCAAAGACAGTACCTAACCTACAGTACATACAAGAATGAAATGCCTCATGGGTAGACAGTCCATTCTCCCTGCATACAAATGCATCGGCATTTCCAGGTTTGAGTCACAGGCCATGCGGGAGGGGAGGGAAAGGGAATCTCAGACATGCACGAAAGCAGCTGCAAAACTAGCTAGGGAGCCGGGAGTCGTAGCAGTGCGAATGGAGGAATGTGGAGTTGTGACAAATCCCAACTATCCAGGTTTGGGCGCAACGCCCGACAAAGAACTGATCCTCACAACGGCAAAAGGAGAGGATGTCGCAGTGCCACTGGAAGTGAAGAGCGTGGATTCTATGGGATCTGTGCGTGACTATGTAGCTAGCAGGGCGGGACGGGAAAACCTGCACATTGTCCCGGGGGTAAACGAAAACATTTTCTTACGGTTTATCTAAGCTGACCGAGTTGTTCTTTTATCGCTGTTTGAAATTTCACTCTGTGAACCTGTGAGGTTCTTATCTTACGATTCAAATGATCCCCATGTCACAGTTCAAGTCCCGTCTCACATCACAGCCCCACTTATTTAGGGTCGGGTGATACTAAAGGAGAGGGGGAAGTGGTGGACGCAAATTCAGGGGCAAATAGCACTCACAGAAGCACCTTACGGCTACTTTGCCGTAATGACAAAGTCCAAGAACGAAGATTCGAACTTTGTATTGATGCACGTGGAATTTGCGAAGAGCGACTGGGAAGAGAACATGGCACCAAAACTGATGCACTTTTACAACGAACATTACATCTAGTTTAGGACTGTTCGTGTGCACTTAGTTGATTTGGCAGAAAACAGCTGGTCACAGGGCATAAGGGTAGACAAATTCGACAAAGATGGCGTTTTTATGAAGCCAAAATTGTGCATAGCTACTGTTGTACATTGGAGAACGAAGGCATAGACATAGTTGTACATGTACATATAATAGATACAGTACATGCAGAACAGTAATTGTATTATAAAATGCATAGACAGACACAGTTGTACATAAAATACATACGGTACATGCCATGCAGTAATTGTACTCCCACCCAGATATTTGTATCCTTGTTGCAACCTAGAGTACTAGCAAGTATTTATTTGTTTGAAGCATATCCATGAAATTCCCACAGGGCTCGTACATACTGAGTCGGTGTGGACAGTTTGATATAATCCCAAAGCTGTCCACGTGCCGTGTACAAAGTGCGCCATTCCTGCGTGGACAGTTGCAATAGGAGAGGACCAGTAATAGCGTGCGTTTCGCAGCTGTCCACGCAGGACCGCCGCACTTTGTTTGTACACGGCACGTAGACAGCTTTGGGATTATTTCAAACTGTCCACACCGACTCAGTATGTACGAGCCCTGTGGAATGCTGAGGGATGCGCTCGCACTTGTTATTGTTGTGTAATACTGTACCTATGTGCAAGTATGACAAACCAGTCGAGCACAGGGAAAATATGACAAAATCAAGTGGTGTTGCTATCGAACTACTGAGCTGTCAGCTACCCAACCCCCCGTCCTGTCACCCCCTGCTGGCTTGAGTCTTCCCCTGCCTCATCCCCATCCTCCCCTACAAAATGTTATGATGTCTCAAAAATCCCGGTTACACAAACCACTGAGAGAGACAAAGATTGGCTTTACCACGAGTAACATCAGTACAGCCCAAAGCGCTTTCAGCAGGTTTCCCACCCGAACCACTAATGCTGTACACCCTGGAAAAGAATGCAGTACAATACCTCATCCCTTTTGGCAAAACAAAAGAGCGAGCGCATATCTTGAATGCATGATAGAACAGTTCACGTACGCGCTAGGTTTCACAATCGGAGTTGAAAAATTGACCAAAAAGGCGCAGCAGTCAACTACGGATTCGTACAAGTAGTGCATAGAAAGGGGAAGTTGTCGATGCAATATCCGGAATGTGTTGACCTTGCCTATCACTCGCTCAACCTGAAGCAGGCATGTCACATGCTAGTGAAACAGAACAACACCCCAAGGCCTCAATTTGACTGAATGCATACAGTAATTCTGTAGTGTGACACATCTTGTGAAAAGTTCAGATCGTCAGCAGACAGAATGCCCCGCGCATCTCGCTTGCTAGGCATGATCAAATCCACCCCCAGTTCCGCTAACTCATCCCCCATCGCAAACCCCCTGTCAGCCATGAGCGCTAAAAGGACAGGAAACTTCAACTACTAACCCCACTTGGACAAAAGTAAATGTACTAATGTCCTACCAAACAGAATAAAGAATCTCAGGAAATAGTGATGCAGTACAGTTACTACCCAGTGAGTTGAGTAAACTATGCTTATGTACGTACGTATTAGCAGGATTCCATAATAGAGAAGGACTGTGAACCTGTGAGCAAAAGCCGTGCACAGAGCTATGCCCGATAAGCGGCAAAAGCGTCCCCTGCTCGGGGACCCCGTCGCTCACAGATTCACAGTCCTTCTCTATTATGGAATCCTGGTATTAGGTACCTACTCTCCCGTTTGACTCTTTGACCGACTTGCGTATGAATTGTGCTATGTTGTCTTTTCTCATCATGTGTCTGTCTGATGCGCGACCCCCCCAAGGCTTGGAGACATTTGTGACGAACCCTCCCGGTGTGACAAGAATCCAGAACTTCAACGTGGGATAGTGCTTGTAGGTTGAGAAAAGCTGTTTCTTTGATTCCAGCCCACTAGGCTCTTCACTTCTAAAGATAACATTATTGCTTAAGGCACGATACCCAACTACCACCCGCCCTGTACCAACCCCACTGCTAACTAGTTAGAAAAAAACATGACTACTGAGATTTTACAGTAACGATGAGACAAAAAACTGGCTAATGGCTCATTCACACAGGAAGTAAACACGTGGTCGGGCGCAGGCTCCGTGTATGCCAAGCGTGGCCACAGTTGTCCATGCTTTGCTTAGCGCTGAGCTATGGACACGCTGAGCGTATGCCCGGCGTACAACCAACGCACGTATCCAATGAAAATGGGCCATAGCAAAAAGGGCACCTGCTTTCAAAACAGTCAATGATAGTCGTGCAGGTAGGGTATTTCCTGAAGAAATCAGGGCGAACATGTCGCATCTCTTCCACGGCAAATGGACGCTGTGCGCAAGCACTACGCAGCTTGATTGCCATGGTGTGAACAGTCTTTTGCAAAAGGCGGGACACAGTACCTTGGGTAACCCCCAGCGAATAGGCGATAAACAGTTCGTGTAGCCCTAGTCGAAGCCATACCAGAGTAACAAAGACCCGCTGTTCGATGGTCAAGACGGGATTTCGCACTCTACCCTTCTTGAACCTTGAAAAAAATTCCCCGAAACCATCAGAATCGTCAAGCTTCCCACCCTGACTCTCCCCTCCAGCTGCAATTTCTTCTGCCTCCAAAGCTTCATCTTCACCACCAGATAGCGCTTCCCCCTCTGCATCGTCATCGCTACCACTTCCTTCCCAACCCCCCGCGTTTTCCCCCCGCCTGTTTCTGCGCTGCGATCCATACTGTGCACACTGTAGTGCAGTGCGAAAGAACTCCACCAAAAAGAGGAATCCCTCGTAGTTTGGCAGGTTAGTGAAGTAGCGACACCTATGAAAAACAGCGCAGATTGACACCCAGTAAACATACATACATACATACATACATACATACATACATACATACATACATACATACATACATACATACATACATACATACATACTTACATGCATGCATACATACATACATACATACATACATACATACATACATACATACATACATAATGGTCAAATATGATAGCATCGAGTAACGCAGAAATTATTTTTTGGAACATGTTTGCGCATTTATTGGCTGCCCTCAGTTTTACACCCAAATGTTCCCCACCTTTTATCATCGTCCCGAATCCATTCGTGATGCAAACGAAAGTGGCCATGGAGACGTTCAATCTCCTTCTTAAGCGCTTCTAACTCCTGTTCTTGTTTCTCCAAGCGCTTTTTGTACTCATCCCGCTCCATACAAACCCTTTCCAGTTCATCGTCCTGCCCCTTCTCCATCACCTCATCATCGCCACTCTTGTCAGTACCCTGTGCATCACGCAATTGCCCAGAGACATCCCTATTTTCATCCCCAGCGCTTTCTCTCTCCATCTCCTCATCATCGCCAGTATTGTCAGTACCCTGTGCATCATGCAATCGCCCAGAGACAGCCCCACCTTCATCCCCAGCGCCAGCGCTTTCCCTCCGCCCCACTTGCCCCATATCAAGCTCCCCCTCAACAGTCGCCACCAAATCTAACACTTCTCTTTCCCCACCATTATCTTCCTCATTTTCCCGGATATCACCATTGTTTTCCCCAGCCCCTTGTTCCTCATTGGCGTCCGTTCCCCCTGTTGTTTCATCTGTGTGCCCATACAGAAGTACCCTCCCCGTTAAGCCCAGGCTGGGCACATAATCAATGTGTGCCGGATAGATGCTTGGTCGTTTTGTCAGAAAATGACCACTGCAGACCTTCTCACTGGAGGGATGGAGAGGCACTGCGCCAACGGCCCTTATCCAGCGTTGATACCTGCTGGTTTTTTTCTCCTCAAATTTTGGAAAACGAAAGAACTGTACAGCAGTCCCAGCAGGAATTTCGCTTCTTTTAATCCCACAGGCTATGCAGCGGTTTTGCCTTGGCATTTTTCCCACCCACAAATCAGCAACCCAGTAAACTATCTAGTCTGTAAAAAATAATAAATATCCCACTTTAGATCAATATTACCAGCACAATTTATCATTTGTCAAAAAAGTTCGCGGCTTTACCCAGGAAATACATTTGACTAGGCAAGTAATAACGCGGCACAGACAGAAATGCGGTAAGAGAAAGACATGATAGGCAAACTAATGCCGCATTCACATGACTACACGTTCAACGTGTAACATATCCAGGAGTGCATGGTCGTACTCCAAACGACCATACATTTTAGGATGCGCAGGATTTAGGGCATACATCTGTATTGTGAAAGCGGCATAATACAGTACCATGGTACCAACACATGGCGCGTTCACCAGACGTCCGTACGTCCGTTCGTCAACCCATATCATATGTCTGTTGATGAACGAACGGATGGCAAAATTCTATGAGTTGACGATGGACATACGGACGTCTGGTGAACGCGCCAACAGTCCATTCTAAATCAAAAACAGTGTATGAAACGTTAGCGATCTGAAAGGGCTATGCAGAAGGAAACGCGGAGCAAGCTGCAATATGAGGAAAAAAGAAGGTGGAATAAATAGGCAAATAGTGTAATACAGCAGCAAGAATCAATGAGAAAGAGAGGATGATGTAAGGAAATGCGTTCGTAATGGTACAGTTACACAGGCGGGTAGCGTGGGGCAAAGTTGCCCGTATGCGAAAAACAATCGTCCGTTGGTGCTCTAATTTCGCCAAGGATGCATTTTTTGGCTGGGGACAGCAACAAACAGAGGCGGAAGTAGAAACACATTTCAGAGACCTATTTTGAATCAATGGGAGTAAAACTGCAAGTTGGCAACGTGGCCGGATTTGCCCCATAAGAGGTTTTGGTTTGACCTTCAGGCACCCTACAGCATTTTACATGGAGCAACAGTCAGAGAAGCAGTGCGTAAGGCATTCACGTGAACAAAATGGAAGCACTCAAGCCATGCGGACAAACAGCAGCCGTCATGATACAATGCGCCTGGCACACACCGACTGTAGCATAAACTATTCGAAAAGAAAGACAGCCAAAGCGCCACAACGCTTGTCCACCCCTATTTCGCGCTTCCATTCGCCAACACTTCCTCCCTTGCTCAAGTGCAACAAAGCACCAGACGAAATCCACAACAACCAAACCGTGTGCTGTGGGTGGTGACCGATATTACCATACTACTGGCCAGGAAGTTCAGTTCAAGCCAATTGCCACAACCAACAAAGAAAATGAAGTGAAAGGCTGCAGACTGCAGTGGCAGCAATCTGAAAACAAAAGGTGGCATGATAACACACTCGTCGCAACAAAGATGTACGTACACGATAGCCCTACTGAAAAACCAGACTAAGGTGGGCGTTCTGTATGCTTACAAAGCGTCCAGGGAAGAGAATTTGACAACAGTGGACCCTGCGAGTCGAAAAATTACAGCTCTCCATCAATCTGAAATGCCACAGCAGAGGAGCTCGTGTAGAAAAATAATGGAAAAATGGCGACAGAAAAAGAGGAATCAAAGACACTACGTTTCCATTGAGAAACGGCATACGCAGAATTGCGCTTTGTTTTGCCAATTTACTCAAACTTTATCTGACTTTTAGCGGCCTTTCATTGCCATCTTTTCCTCGCTCAGATTCCGTTATCCTCCTCCGTCCGTGCCTCGTTTCTCTTTTCTTCTTGCTCGTCTTTTTCTTTCGAGCTCTCTAATCTACGCCGACGACGCCGACGTTCGCTCCAGCTGCCGATTGAAAGTTGCACTGAAAATATAGGTTAAATATAGGGGTCAGGTCGCGACCAAGCACTGCTCAGTAGCGCATATCGTAAATAGCGTCACAAAGTGCATTTCTGTATATTTTGCACCTGTTGCAAATTTAGTTTTTTGAATACCACGGCGCGAATACATGCCCTGTACGGGGTAAAATTTTGACAGCAAGTAGAGAAGGGTTAGGCCTAAAAACTTTAGTACTACCGCAAAAAATCTCTATAATTGGAATTGGGACTACAGTCCTCTCGAATAGTGAAAAATACAGCAAAAATTTTCCCGCCTTTTTTATTTTTCAAGATAAATGAGCAATACCACTGAAATTTTTTCCTCGTAAGTAGCCTACCTTATGTAGAATTTGATGTAGATTTCAAAAATAACATTGTTTTTCCCAAAAAATTTAACCCCTAGCATATAATTTTGCAAAAGTAGTATATTTGTGTGAATTTTGGGTAAGGGTTAAATTTTTTGGGAAAAACAATGTTATTTTTGAAATCTACATCAAATTCTACATAAGATAGGCTACTTACGAGGAAAAAATTTCAGTGGTATTGCTCATTTATCTTGAAAAATAAAAAAGGCGGGAAAATTTTTGCTGTATTTTTCACTATTCGAGAGGACTGTAGTCCCAATTCCAATTATAGAGATTTTTTGCAGTAGTACTAAAGTTTTTAGGCATAACCCTTCTCTACTTGCTGTCAAAATTTTACCCCGTGCAGGGCATGTATTCGCGCCGTGGTACTCAAAAAACTAAATTTGCAACAGGTGCAAAATATACAGAAATGCGCTTTGTGACGCTATATCTCGCCACACAGGTGGCCGATTAGGCTCAAAATTGGTCCAGACTTGGGTACCTATGGGATGTATGTGTGTACCAAATTGTAGCCCTCTAAGCCCTGCGGTTGCTGAAATATGGCTAAAAACGTTGAAAAACGGCAAAAATGCGACCTGCCCACCTTTACCCATGAATATCTCGATGATGCCTGAACAAATTTTTTCCTAAAACTTCATCTACATATGCAGTTTTTGATGGGGAATCCGATAGGCATATTATCTCGATTTACAAAAAGTACCCCCCTTCCGCCTATACTACAGGCTACTCTCAATCCTTACAGAAAACGTCTCTTAAGTCTCGCGTTTTTTAAAATCCGGCCTTTGTGTATCTGATTGGACCAACCGAGCCTGTTTTCGAAATTGCTTCATCACCGTTCCACGTATTTGTAGATCAAATTGGCCGAATTTACCCCTTACTGACTTACTCCCCTGCTCTGCTGGCAAATTCTGTGTTGTTTTCAGATTCCAGAAATGCTTAGATCAATACCTACGGAGAAAATCTTGAGAATGAAACAGCAAGGAAGAAAATTGTTCCAGCTCTACTTTAGCAGCGTGGAAAAGATCATGTTCACGTGCCTTGAGGTAAGTAGGTTGGTGCGGGGTAATTAATTTGGGACTAGAGATAGGAGAAGATAGCCCAAATTACCCGCTGACCCGAATTAATTCGCACTTTCACCATTTTGGAACGGGGGTGTTTATTATGTGACGCACACACAATCTCATGTTGCGAAGCTAAGGGAGTAATTTTTCTGAATGTTTCAAACGTTATGTAAAGCAGGCTGCTTTTTTGTCAAATTAGTTGTTTTTTCTTCTAATCGAAACTGATAATAATTTATTATGATACTAAACTTGCAAACATTGGTATGGGAGTTATGAAATGCTGCAGGAGTTAGGCCTATATCAAACGGTAGTAGAGTGTGTGGGCTAAACCCGGCCATGGGAAATCCGGCCAAATTTAGCAAGTTCAAAGGAGCGTAGGTGGCCGGGTTTACCCCATTGTACCCTACATGCTACAATAAAACTAGGGTACGTTTGAGCCACTGAAGAAGATTTAGCCATCTATTGTCGTTTGTGTTCACCTCAGATAATCCGTGGACGTCTAGAACGATGGACGGCCAACTCTATAAGTGTTTGGAACCACTCACCCCTCGGGGGGCATTTCGCAACGCCCGACGTAGCAACCCTTAACTCCTTCCGCGGTCGTCCTCTCCAATCGTCGTTAACTCGTCCCGCGTTCACTGCCGTCGTTTACGCAGCCTCTCCAGCTACCACTGCCTCCCTGCTCAAATTGGTGTCCGCTGTGAGCCGGTCAAAGTATTGCAAAAAGGTGAGACACGACGTAGGGTACTGTGGTGTAAACCCGGACACACACCTAAGCTTTTCTGAACTTGCCGCTTCAGCCTATGATGAACATGGTAGCTCATTTGAAAGAGGAGAATTTAAGTAATCGATTGGTAGAATACGTGTCTCAATCGTTCGTATGGTTGCTGAGATATACGTACTAGGTGTCTGGGTTTACCCCACAGTACCCTACATGATAGTGCGGGCGGGGTAATTCGGGCCAGTTGGGGGTAATTCGGGTCACCTCTGACTTAACTTAACACATTCCGCATCTTCCCGTCGAATTTTCTTCTACTTTTACAGGTCCTCATTCTATGGGCAATTCCGGGAGCGAAACCGAAAGTGCCAAAGAGACCGCTGAATAACGCCCAAATTCAAATGATAGATGCAGTGAATACGGTAGGAAAGTGGCCTTGTTGTAATACAAAAGAGAAATAGGAATTGTATTGGGAAGAATAATGACGTACGTACATTGTGAAAAGAAACGAGGAGGCGTTGGCCCGTATTTGTTCCATATAATTTCGGGACTTTCAAATCTCCCTAAGTTTCGAAACCTATTTCCGAATTTTCGGCACGCTTGGTGTCCGAATTTTTCCCGTACTACCGTTACTTTGCGTTTTGTTGCAGAGTTCTGCTATTCGTTTGCTCAGTCGTAACGAGATTCAAACTCCCGCCATTTTTGCTTTGGATGCAATGGTGCAGCTAACTACAGACGAGGTATACAATAATATCCACGTTTGACCTATCATGATGCTCAGGCACAGTATGCTCTATTAGACCTGGTCCCGAAGCGAACCGCAACGCGCGCGTCGTCGTCTTTGTTTTTACTACGTACGTGAATGTACAGTAATACGTTACGCGTCTTCGTTCGCTTCGGGTCCAGGCCTAGTGGGACAAATTGTACCTGAGCATCATGATGCGTCAAGCGTGGATTGTTTCGCATGGTATGGTACTATGGAGAAATTTCGTCACGGAGTAGTTTTGAATATAATGAATGATCATGCACGGAAGAATATTTGAATTGAAACTTCTGCTAATGTTTCATTGGAAGCATAAATTTGGGTTGTTGCGATGTGGCTACGCACATAAATAAATGGATACTATTATCCGACCGGCGACAGTTATTTGAGCGTTTGCCCCTGCCGCGTAAATAAGAAACTCATTGTCATTGGTGGACTTTTCTCCCGTTTCTTCAAGTACGTACTCCTTGTACTAGGCTAGGCTGGAATACTCTAGGCTTACATGTAAGGTGCCCAGTGCGAAATACAGGCGCAGAGACAACTCTCACTGAACGGTGGAAGTTTGTTTGGGATCATAAATTTTGCTATTTTGTTGAATTGAGAAATACGAGGACAAGAGAAGTAGCCAGAAAAATTGGGCGGCCAGTGCGTGAGTCGAACACGCAGCGCAGTACGGGATTACGCCCCTCTTAGCGCACGACCCATCTGACCGCACAGCTCAATTTCTCAAACTTCCCCTCTTGTACCTCCTCACTGTGCTCCTACACGTTGAATTGAATGAGACATTGGTTGTTTTTCAGATTGATTTTGCGATGGAAGTTTGGCGTTGGTTTCCCGACCGATTGGTAGGCTATGTGACGCGTAGTCATTACTGGGACGTGAAGAACGGACAATGGGCTTACACTTCCAAACAGACCAATGAATATTCCATGGTGCTCACGCATGCAGCAGTCTATCACAGGTACAGTACGTACCGAATATATGGACCAGTTGCGTTGTCACGATGGGGTTGGTAGTTTGGTTGATAACAACCCCACGGTATCTAGCGCAAAGTTTAGATATAGATGCCGACGAGGTACGTATATGGACCAGTTGCGTTGTCACGATGGGGTTGATCGATATAACGACCCCGCGGTATCTGTACTGTAAAGTTCAGATAGGTGCCGACGGGGTTGTCAATGTTGTTCAGTCATCTGGGAGCGGAAAAGGAGCGAGTGGAAAGAAGATTTGACAATAAATGACGTCGACGACCCCGCAGGCACCGATCCAATGAATACCGCGGGGTCGCTATGGACAAACCCAAACGCGGCAACGCAACTGGTCCATACATAACTGAGATACTTGGAAATTACTTGAAACGGGGGAAATTCAGAGGAAAAAAGGACTGTAGCTTTGTGTGGTAGGGTAGTATGGGGTAAACCCGGCCATGGAAAGTTCCAGCCACATAAGTTTCAGGGCTGCATATCTCAGCAACCAATGACAGATTGAGACAGATATGATATCAATCAACAGTCGCGCTCGTGGCGCAGGCGGTAAGACGGGCTACGTCCGATCTGCCGTCCTCTGCGTCATGAGTTAAGTTCCCACTCTCGCCAGGTCGGATTAAAGCGACTGGCATGCAACCCCAACGGCAGTATGGTGCGCCCGCTCGCTGGTATATACAGCACCAGTGCTTTCCTTCGGGTCAGCACACCCCGACCAGTGGTCGCTGACGGCTATTCGGTCCAGGTGCCAGGTCCTTCCCTGGTTCGGGACATTTTGTTGGTCGTGCCTTGCGGCACTGGACTGGTCCACCATAACGGGTGTTGTTAGAGGTGCGGAGGAGACTGTGGGAGTTTCACCTACAGCCACCCTGTGGGGTGCGGTCTCGCCAAAAAATAAAAAATCAATCAATTCCTTGGACTCTCCTCTTTCAAATGAGCTACATACTGTACTTGGTTCATTATTTGCTGAAACAGCAAGTTCGTAACCTATGTAGGTGGCCTGGTTTACTACCCCATGGCCGGCTTTACCCCGCAGTACCCTATTCGGTCTTTGTGGATTCGTTTCAGATACTACACGGACCTCTTTTGGCGCTGGTTAACCCCCAGCCTACATGATCTCCTGAACTCCACGCCAGAGTGCCAAGACATTCTGTTGAACTTTCTACACGCGGAAGTGACTGGGCAGGCGCCGCTTAAACTGGCGTCTTCCACCCGCTTAACCTCTAGCCTACTCGCCTCTCCCACAATATTCCACAGACAGCAAATGTGTTTCGAAGTGGTCGCGAAGGCGAAAGTAGGAGACAGTGGCGGTTTACCTCTTGTGAAAAGCGGTGTAAGTTTTGACCCTGTGCTCTGGAAAGATCAGGTATCTGTACTGAAGAAGAAGTATAGAAATATGGACGTCGAGGAATTGTGAAGGGGTTAAGGATGCATTGAACTGGTGAGGATGATGTTTCATGCAAAGTTGTAGGCTTAAGTGCGTTTTGTAATTTGGTGCTTTTGGCAGGCAGTTGATCGCTTTGTGCTTATGACAAGACCTGGTTCAAATTGTGGACTTTTGCGCCTTCAGTACGATGGTCTGTCCCTCGTACTGAAGGCGCAGGACCCTCGAAATTTTCCTTCTTTACTCATACTGAAGGCTCATAAGTTCATAATTTGAACCAGGTCTATTGTAATACGTCTTTGTTGATTATGGTACTGTTGTTCTGGTGGCATTCTTCATGTCATCGCATTGTCCTATCTGTAATAAAATTGTGGCGTGCTGAGGTGAGGATATGATTGTACTGTTACATGTTATTCTTTGCTTGTTTTGTGTTCACCAACAACAAGCAGTTGTTTGTTATGAAGTTATTGTTTCTTGTAGCAGCTTTAGCCTATTGCTAAGCTATTCATGGTTCATGCTTTTGCTTGCTTGTATTGCATTATTGCGTCGCCATTTTAGGCTTTCAAAGAGCAAAAAAGTTTTAGGCTGGTTGAACACAGATTTTTACGCATTTTATTCTTAGTAAGTTTACTGTACGATATCAAAACATAATGGTGCAAAAGCACTAGCAATAAGTAGACAGTGAACGTAACGTACGTTGATCACTTTTCAAAAATAATCATCAAACTTGCTCCCCGTTCCTGTCGTAATACACTTACATACATCACCGGCGTATCACTATTCACTATTGGTGCATACCGGCTGCATGGCATTTTACCCGGTAAACTTACCTTTTTCAGAAATCCTTACCCGGTAAAACCGGTAAGTCAGAAATTTTTACCCGGTAAAATGTGTGGCCTAGTTTCAGGCGAATTTATTGGTGGTCGTGGTCGTAACAGTTGTTGCAAAGTTTTGGTGGGGCACAACGACACTCAATTCCATCGAATTACGTTATGTAGTACGTACGTACCGCACAGCATGCGTAAGCATAGGTATGTAGGTGCGTACGTACGTACGTACTAAACAAACATGAACCAAAAAATAACTCCAGTTCATTTGATTGGAGAAGTTTTTGGGCCCAATGGCCAAGGGAACCTGCGTGCCAATTGCGGACGTCGAGGGTATGAAATGAAACCTAGGCAATATCCTAATGATACGTATTTAGTTTAGATGTTTATGTGCTTGGGTTCGTAAGAAGTCACCAACAAGCACAGAAAGAAAGGTGTAATTTCACAAAAAGTATCTCGAGAACTTAGTACTGCTGCACAAAAACTTGCTTGAAAGAGCTCGATCATGCAGCCATCAATTTTTACCTGGTACTCGCAGTGCAAGGTAGGTGGTAGGCGGTAAAATCCAGTACCGGCGGTAAAAATTTTTACCGGCTTCGGTAATACCGGCAAGGCCAGGCAGGCGGTAAAAGGTAAGCCGGTAAATTTTACCGGCTCAAAATTGTCCCGGTACCGGGTAAAATTTACCCGGTAAAGATACCTGCTGCACCAATACTATCAGGGTTCATACCGTGTCTTGATTGTCTTGATTGTCTTTATTTTGTCTTTATAATAGATCCATGTCTTGATTGTCTTGATAATGTCTTTATAATTTATGAGTGTCTTGATAAATTTTGAGTTTTTTTAGCTGTTTGCGTGCCGCGGGAACAAAATTTTTTTCTCACGCTCTGTGTGGAGTGAAAATTTTTTCCCGCGCGACATACAAGTGCGATTTAGGCTTACAATTTTTGTGTGAGACTGTGCGTGAGTGTGTGTGCGGATGCGGCGATTTGGCTCATGAGTTTGAAAGCTGGCAGTAGCGCGCTACACACGTGGTGAGTAAACTCATGGTGAATTCACGGTGAGTTGAACTTCGAGTTTTATTTTTCGTGTAGAGCATCCTCACTTGCTCCCACGCGCAAAATTTTTCTCACGTGTTCACACGTGATGAGTGTCAAACTCACGGTGAATTCACCGGCATCCCTATGCTTCATCACATTCTTACGGGAAATTCACCGTACCGTGAGTTTTACTCACCTCGTGTGTAGCGCACTAGTGTCGATGAGTGGAGTATTTATGTATGTATACTATGGGTCATCTGTTAACCAGCTCCGTAAGGCCCTGACCCGCAGGGCCCGCGGCCGAGGGTCACCCGCGGGTCACCCGCAGTCATTGGTTGGATCAATAATTTTCTCCTTTTCCGCCGGCGCTTATTTTTGGTTCCGGGTGACCCGCGGGTGACCCTCGGGTGACCCAAGGGTGACCCTCGGGTGACCCTCGGGTGACCCGCGGGGGACCCTCGGGTGACCCGCGGGTGACCCGCAGGCCCTGCGGGTCAGGGCTTTACGGAGCTGGTTAATATATGATAAATTTTTGAGACACGTTTTCATGGAAATTAGAATGCTTCTTTAAAAATTTTCGGGCCTCCGGCGGCTAGGGCTCCGCCCCAGACCCCGGTGCGGCCCTCCTAAATTGTGTCTTGATAATGTCTTGATTTTGGCTAAAGCCGCTTTGGTACGAACCCTGACTATGCACAGTTCATTCCTATTCCTACCTTCCAACTAATAAAACGACTGTCTGTGAGATCTGGCATGGAGAAAAGTGGGACATCAAGCTACCCACTTATCTTTTTCGTACTGCCAAAACAGCTAATGAGCAAGCCACAAGCCAGACCAAAAGAAAACAAAATGAAAGACCAAAAGTCACTCACTGCTCAAATAAACCATAGGTTGTGAAACGCTTGTGATGTCCCACTTTATCCCACAGTACCGCACTAGGATAAGCTTGCACAACAAAATACAGCAGAACAGCACCGCAAACAAAACTTGTAAACGGAGTGAAGGAAAATGATGATCGATCACAAGCAATCGATAACTGCGTGAGTAAAATCGGTGGTCGTCGCATAACCGCCCAGATCTCTGGTCTTCACTTTGCCCTCGGCCAAAACCCGCTGTACTGCAGCCTCCAATGCATTGCCGTGCGACAGAAGATGAATATGTTTCAGCATATTGGCAGCGCACAGAAGCATAGCTGTAGGGTTGGCGATATCCCTGAAATACGGATCAAATAGAGGTCAACATTGTACAGGCTGTTTCATATGATATGTCACCTATAAAAGTGCTAATAACTCCCGTATTAAGAGAGACATTTCAACCAGGTTTTTTTATTAGAAAATTGAAAATATGCCTGACAAGCATGCAAAATTTCATTCATGGGTCTCAACTACGATGGGAATTATGAAGCCTCAAACATCGGGGTCAAAATCGGCAGTGGCGTGAAAAGCGCTCGATTTTTGAAGTCCGCATGGAAAGAGGTGAGCTGTTCCGCTCCATTCAAGCATCCATTCGGATCTTCTGGAGCTTACAATGCCAAAACATAAAGGGAAGAGTCCCGCCATCCCTATGAACATGCTTGAAAAGGAGTCTTTCCAGAGTTTTGAAGATGGCTGCACAGGTGCTGGAGAACGGAGGCGGAGACATCGAAAAATAGGACCTGAAAAGGCGTCGCTTGTTTCTTCGTTAATAGTGTATGTACGTCAATGAAATTTTGCATGCTTGTCAGGCATATTTTCAAGTTTCTAAAAAAAAACCTGGTTGAAATGTCTCTCTTAATACGGAAGTTATAAGCACTTTTATAGGTGACATATCATATGAAACAGCCTGTATAAAGTAAACTAAAAGGTGCGCAAAATGGGGCGACACGTAAGATACTAGGTAGTGCGGGGTAAGTCGGGTCACCCCAGCCCAACCTTTCTTCAGTTAGGACTTGGAGGTAGCAAAGTGCAAGAAAGGGCAAACATTTTTTTGACACCACGTTGGCAATCTGATGTATGCCTATCCAAATGGAGATAGGTTGGGGTGGTAGCCCGAATTGAATTACCCCCTCTATCATCCTAAACCTAACATTCATTGGTCGAAATTTACACGGTAGGCGCCTCACTATTTGCCACATATCAGCCCATCCAATAGCGAAGCAGTTCTTTGTTTTGTCTTTGAAACATTAGGCCATTAGCTCAACAACCACATGAAGAAATGCTCATAAAGCACACAGGAACTGGGGTGCGGTGCGGGACTTTGGCGGGTGGGGTAGGGCAACATTACATAGCCCTCTATATTGGTATGAGTTGAACATGCTGGGTGCGTGAGGTTTCAAACACCACAATAAAATATTATACGCGACGACAACCGCGTGCCCACTAGTGAACTCAAAGCACGCTCTTCTGTATGGTTCTTTTGAAACATTAGCCCAGTAACAGCTCGTGCAATTCCAGCCCACTATTGAACTCAATAAACCAGTCTTCCTTTATGGTTCTTTTGAAACATTAGGCCGTCTAGCAACAGCAGTACTTGGTTTCAAAACAGGCAAATTTGACTCCACATCAGGGGCCCACGTTCAGGAGTGCCCTTCTATAGCCCTGCCAATTTCGCCAACCAACAAACTTGATGTTTCACCAAATTTTCTTTCACCTTCCGATCTAGTACAGCCCTATCACTAACCCACAAACTTGACGTTTCATCAAAACTTCTTTATCTTCCTATGGCCTGTTGAAAGCTGTGTCGGGCGCCCGGCTCGAAGACGACGCAATCTGCCTGCGCCCACGCTTTCGCCCGTTTGACTAACTCACAAAGTTGATGTTTCACCTGTCAATTTCGAACACCTAACCCACAAACTTGATGTTTCACCAAATTTTCTTATCACTTTCTGTTTCGACTAACCCACAAACTTGATGTTTCACCAAAACTTCTTTTCTTTACCTTCCGATGGCCTGTTGGAAGCTGTGTCGGGCGCCCGGCTCAAAGACGACGCAATCCGCGCCCACGCTTTCTCCCGGTACCACGCCCGCACCTCCCACCAAGCCCGCGGCGAGATTATCGATTATGTTCCCGTAGAGATTCGGCATAAGCATCACGTCGAACTGCTGCGGCCTGGCCACCAACTGCATGCAACAGTTGTCGATGATCATGTCTGTGAAATGAACGAACAGAATTGGCATATATGTACGTACGTACACGGTAGATGAAGGTATGGCAGAGTATGGGGTGCAAAAGTAGGCCATAGGGTACTGTGGGGTAAACCCGGACACCTAAGCTTTTCTGAACTTGCCGCTTCAGCCTATGATGAACATGGTAGCTCATTTGAAAGAGGAATCAAGGAATCGGTTGCTAGAGAGAATACTTGTCTCAATCGGTCGAATTCGTATGGTTGCTGAGATAAACTACGTAGGTGTCCGGGTTTACCCCCATGTCTGGGTTTACCCCATACCACAGTACCCTATCGATGTTTTCTAAGCATAGCTGAGTAAGATAAACATAACCAAGACATGGCCACTTTACCACTGAATTCAATTTTCGGATACAGTTCAGACACTTCGCGACACGTGTCCAGAAACAAGCCGTCTCCTAGCTTCATAATATTGGCCTTGTGTACCGCCGTAACCTAAACAAAGAGCAACCAAAACCAATCACGTGTAGTTCAATGGTTAGGGTGCTCGCCTGGAATGCGAGAGGTAAGGGTTCGATTCCCTGCTTGCTCATCTGGCAAATTTTCCGTCTCGATTCTGTGGGGTAAATAGCCAGACAAGACTACAGGAGTAGCCTGGGGGAAAGTGGGTCACTGGCTAAATGGGCCACCCAACTTCAACTTGCAATATATTCCACGAACGATGAGTAGGCTCTTCAAACTGGGGTCATACTAGGTACAGGGTACTGTGGACTAAACACGCAAATGATGAACATGGTAGCTCATTTGAAAGAGGAGTGGTCAAGGAATCGATTGGTAGAATACTTGTCTCAATCGGTCGCATGGTTGCTGAGATACCGTATTTACCCATGCATAGTCCCCCCCCCCCCCCTATGCATAGCCCCATATTGGCAAAACATAAAAAATGCCCTTTGCATAGCCCCCCCCCCCCCTCCCCCCCCCCCTTATGCATAGCCCCATATGTACTGTACAGTACCTGAACCTACCTACATAAGCTGGTCATAAGCTACCTATAGCCACTCCCACACCAAGCTTAGAGGCCTATAAGCCTGCTTGGGGGTGTATTGTACTAGAATAACCCTGTTTTGACATCAATTATGCCCTAAAACACGTGCTTTTGACCTAAAAAATATGCCTCTGTGCACCTCTAAAAAACATAAAAAATGTCCCATGCATAGCCCCCCTATGCATAGCCCCATATAGGACCTCTCAATTTTTGCATAGCCCCGGGGCTATGCACGGGTAAATACGGTATACCAGGTGTCCGGGTTTACACCCCACAGTACCCTACATGTCCACCCAACACGCTTTCTTTCCAGCCTCCCGTTCTTGCGACCTCCTTTTGGGTGGCCCACTTTCCCCCATGCTAATGCTACCTTTTGTCGTTCGTGCTTGGTGGCATAATCAAAGGCGAACTTCGCAATGCGTCTGCATTTGGCGCGAGTGACAATCTTGAGACTCTCCACCACACCGGGCACGCTTTCGTGCTCCAACGCGCTGTATTCGCCCTCAGTTTGCTCGCGAATTATACGGATATTCAGCCCGCTGTGCCTCGTCTTTATGCCGTCCATAGTCTGAAAGAGAAAGGAGACAGATCTTTGCATGTTGTACAACGAACAAGTCAGTGACATACTATGGACAGTAAAAAAGTAGGGTACGTACTGTGGGGTAAACCCGGACACAGGGGTAAACCCGGACACCTAGCGCTAGCGTACCTATATCTCAGCAACCATACGATCGATTGAGACAAGTATTCTACCAATTGATTCCTTGAACTCTTCTCTTTCAAATGGGCTACCATCCTGTTCATCATTTCCTGAGCGGCAAGTTCAGAAAAGCTTTGGTGTCCGGGTTTATCCCACAATACCCAACCTGTATATGAACGACGTTGGCGAATAAATCCAGCGCTCTCCTCAGTTTCATATTCAAAGACTGCAATTCCCCCGCGCTTTGCGAAGCCTGAGCAGATTGGATGGCGCCTTTAAGAGCCACGCCATTATTCTTGCGTATTTTGTCCACTGTATCCTCTATACTGGCGCTGCGAGTATGATGAATTTCGCTGAGAAAAATCTCTTCAAAATCTACGGGAACACCGCCTAGAAGGAATAAAAAACAAGTTGCTATAGTCTGACCGGAGAGAATTCGCTATGGGACTCAAGTCGTCCTGTGTACTTTGCATGTACTTCTGCAAAATAGGAGTACACGAAGCACGGACAGAAATCCGCATTTGTGAATCTACTTTACGCAACGCGCCTTGAATGCCATTAGCAAACTCTTACTGGCCAGACTAAGTGGGGTAAATTGGGGCCACAATTGCAGTAGTTTGAGGGAGGCAGTAGTTTTTGGGGTACATCGGGGTAATTTGGGGGACTTGTCTGAAGAAGTTTTTAGGGCAAAGATCAAAGTTTTCACGTGATTGTTTTGCACTCAGAAAAAGACGTATTTGCCTTGAAAATTTGAGGTCAAAGGGCCAAGGAGACCTATAATATCGATGTGGTCGGTGTGATGGGTAATTTGGGGGTAAATTTCGTCTTCTACGTTCGGCCCAAATTACCCCCACAGGCCCGCGCTACCGCAAAGTACAAGAGCAACAGAAGGTCCAATAAGTTAGGGATCGTGTGTGGGGTAATTTGGGGCACTTTGTGGGGTAAAGGGGGTACGTTTTGCAGAATCTGTAGACTGGTCACTGGTGGCCCATACTACCCCGCGCTAATCAGGACACATGATGGCCCAAATTACCCCCACTTGCGCTACCCTACAAAACAAAAGCAGGTCCCCTAACAGCATACGTATCATACCTTGTCGAAATACTTCCTGCACAGAATAGATCAATTCTGGTCCCACACCATCTCCAGGTATCAAAGTGAGTAAAGGACGAACTTCTTCTTGCTTGGGAACACTCTAGAAAACACATTGGAACAGTGAATTATGATAGTGCGGGTAATTTGGGTCGGGGGTAGATTGGGTCCGGGTATTGGGAGTAATTTAGGCCCTGGGTAATTTGGGCCTGGGTAATTTGGGCCCGGGTAAATTGGGGGTAATTTAGGCCGGGGAAATTTTGGCCCGGGTACTTCATATTGCGGGTAACCGTAACTCAGGCCGGGGGTAATTTGGGCCCGGGGTAATTTATTGTGGGGTAATTTAGGCCGGGTGTAATTTGGGCCACCCCAACCTATTTCCGTTTGGAAGGGAGAATATTGGAGATCATGGTTTCAAAATCATACTTTTGCGCTCTGCTATCTGGTGGTTGAACATTTGCTGGGTTTCCCCATATAGCCCTCTCGATTGAGTGAAATAGAGGTGGCCCAAATTATCCGAATTACCCCGCACTATCATAAAACAAAATACGCAAAGAAACAAGCAGGTTGCACCTAACACATTCAAACAGTGCAAAAAGCTTTCTTCTTACTTGAGTAGCAACGGAGGACAAACAGAACGAGCCAGGTTTTTTGCAGAGAATCCTACTGGACCGAACAACAGATTGAAAGAGTCGTCGAGACATAATTCTATTCCTGTCAAACCGTTATGCTTCTTGTTGTCGAAACACTTCTATAAAAGCAAAGGAGTGAAGGAAAGCTTCTTTCTTCTTTTTTCTTGCCATTGTCACGGACTTCTAGAGTGTTACACGGACAACGAACTCTATTTCAATACTGTCCATAAACTGGGAGTCCATGCACGTACACAACGTGTAGAACATAGGGCAGCTTTCACATTTTTCGGAGAGTAAAGCACCACATTGGCATTCGGCGACCCTTATCGTGTAGCATATCGAACAAGAAAATATTGGCTTCAACTTTATCCATAGTTTGCACCAAGTCTAACCTGCATACGTGAAGAAATGCTAATTTTCTCCTTTCCTGTGTAGTGTAGTGACTGCTCACCATGCAGTACACTTGCTGTGTAATGCAAATGAAGCAGTAACAGCTGAACAGAATCAATTCACACATCACAAATGCAAAAGTTATTGGCACAACACAACACGATTGCAAAAGTTATATAGGCCTACTGCACAGAATCACAACTAAGATGATCCACCAGACTGCTTTTTGACCTTCTGTTGCGTGACAGTGACAATATACTGTAGTTGGGTCACTGAAGCCTGCTCACCCATTCCTTCTGGACTTCGGGGTTGCTAGGAAAGTGGTGCAAGCTCACACCAGGTACTTTCTTGTATCCGCTGTTGCAGTATTTCGCAGCACAAAACCTCCCCATTGCGCTTGATCGATCCTGAGCTAAGAAACATATAAAAAACATTTGTAAAGGTCAATTATCAGTGAAGGGTATGATACAGAAATCGTTTTCCTTTCTTCTACAAAAAACCGCATCTTTTTCTGTGGAGCATGCGCCGAGATATCTCACTCAGAAGATCCTGAGTTTGAACTCCCGCGTGTTGAAAGATAGCCGTTCCGTTCGGGATCTCACTCTCTGCGGACGCACAAAAAAATAAATTCGTGGACTCCTTTGTCCGCCTAAGCTCTCTAGAAGTCCGTGCTATTGTCAAGGAGCTCCTTGCTATTGTTGTTCAAGTAATATACTAAAAAAGCAACAACGTGTAAAAAACTTCAGACTCTGTACCCACTTACTCTAGCGTAAAGAAACGTTCAATAAAAACTGTAGGGATGGGTACAGAGTAAAAAAATAAGCAAGAAAACAAAAGAAAGAAAAGATGAATCTATCAGGAAGGAAGAAATAGAATAGGCCTACCATCAAATTTGGGACTGCTGATATTCTTTGGGAAGTGTAAAATACAAAACAGTGTACAATAATTAGCAAAAATGATGCGAATTCTCATGTATGGAATAATTTTCGCTGCATGGGCCTACAGTCTGTATTTTGACGTGAAACACGTTCCGATATTCACTG
The DNA here is from genome assembly GCA_030247985.1 of Epsilonema sp. ZAB3_2. Classification (NCBI taxonomy): domain Eukaryota; kingdom Metazoa; phylum Nematoda; class Chromadorea; order Desmodorida; family Epsilonematidae; genus Epsilonema; species Epsilonema sp. ZAB3_2. The sequence goes on from JASAMW010006406.1 coordinate 34,097, forward strand.
GACAAAATTGGTTCTACAAGCTGAAATTTTTGACCATCATAAACCTGGTAAGATTCCACAATACGTTCCTTATTGCTTCTTCGTATTTTTCTTTCTTATCCGTAGGCCTAATTTTATATAAAGACCCCACCTAACGCTTATAAAGACTCCACCCAACTTTCACGCAAATTGTTCACAAATTGCAGAGGGTACTGTGGGGTAAACCCAGACACGGGGTAAACCCGGACACCTAGTATATTTCAGCAACCATACGACCGATTGATACAAGTATTCTACCAATCAATTCCTGGAACTCTCCTCTTTCAAATGAGCTGCCATGTTCATCATTTGCTGAAGCGGCAAGTTCAGAATAGCTTAGGTGTCCGGGTTTACCCCACAGTACCCTATAATATGCATGGAAACTTCCAAGTTTTCCAGTTTCATGTGTTATTATTTCAGGTGCTGCAGACTGTCTACTTTGGTCTCTGCTTTGTACGGGCCATTGTGGATGAATTCGCTAAAAGAAAAGGATACGGTCCACATACCGCACATCCGGAACAGCCCACCTACTACGCCTACACGAAATTTCACGGCATTTGCGATTCTATTTACGCCTGCTTGGCTATGCCTGTGGCTTGCGTAAGTTTGCCTCGTCTAACTTGACGGGTTGTAGCATTTGGGAGGAAACACCACGTATTGTTACCTACTACGTACGTATGGCAATAGCGTCCGAGGCCAGTAGTGTACATACGTAAACTCGTTCTATAGTCTGACCAGAGAGAATTCGCTATGGGACTCAAGTCGTCCTGTATAGTTTCCATGAACTTTTGCTAAATAGGAGTACGCGAAGCATGGACAGAAATCCGCATTTGTGAATCTATTTTATTACGCAACGCGCCTTGAATGCCATAGCGAACTCTTACTGGCCAGACTATAGGTATGTAAGGCGAATTTAGCCTTCTGTCCCTGGACCGGCACGTGGTTGTGTGCCTAAGTCCACAGCTGTGACCGAGGGTAGCGGGTTCGATTCCCGTTCGGTCCTATTTACCTTGCGGCCATGCTCAAATGGCAACTCAACTCTTCGATAGGGTACTATGGGGTAAACCTGGGCACCTTAGCTCCTTTGAACTCTTGTTGTTTCGGCAAATGATGAACAAAGTAGCTCATTTGAAATAGAAGAGGTCACTCAAGGAATCTATTGATACGATATTTGTCTCAATCGATTCAATGGGTTTCTGAGGTATGCAGCTCTGAAACATAGGTGGCCGGATTTTCCCATGGCCTGGTTTACCTCATTGTACCCTATAGCCTATTTGTGGCTTGCTTTTGATAATAAGTGCCACCTGTCTTGTCTTACGTTGATTGCTTTGTTTCAGGTAGTAACTTTGCTATTCTGGAGTTTGTATGCAGTGGATAGAGAATTGGTTTTTCCTCGAGAGTTGGACAAGTTCATTCCGAATTGGCTCAACCACATGACCGTAAGAAAGTGCTCATACAAATGGAAGAAAATGAGCTCGGCGTACTCCCGGCGTGACTGTCCATGCAATAGCTTGCGTTTAGTCATGGACACGCCGAGCGTACGCTCAACGCATGTCTCCGATGTGAATGGACTATTCACGAGTTGCAGTAAAAGAAAGTGCTGGGTCGCGAGCTAACCCCTCTTATTAACCGTGATTTTCAGTGCAAATTTTGATCGGCGTCGGCGGCTCAGTCGACGTTGTTTACTTTCCGCTCGCTTTCTTTTTCTTCCCAGCTGCCTACTCTAAATTTACACTGAAAATCACGGTTAATAAGAGGGGTCAGCTCGCTCGCGACACTTTCTTTTACTGCAACTCGTGAATAAAGAAAGAAACAGAAGAAGACTTTCCTCCTGTCCCTTGATACACGTTTCGATTGAAAAAAGGTTCCCCTTATTCGAATATGTATTCTTGTCGATCTAGTGGATGAATTGGGAGATATTCTGAAGCCACACAACTATTTATTTTGTGCATTTTTTACATGTCATGTGACTTGTTGTTGCTGTCTTTTGCAGCATACAGCGCCAGTATTTTTCCTGTTGGTGGACACGTTGTTGGTCTGTCATCGACTACCGCCGAAATCTGCTGGCATTAAGAGCTGCTGCTTCTTCTCGCTGCTATACTCCATCTCGTAAGATATGTAACATTGGATCTGCATAGATTCTGCAGAAAACCCCCACCCCCACACACACATTATTCTCCAAATGCTCCAATCGAGAAGGAAAATTTGCCAGATGTGCCAGTGAACGCGTTCCATCCAGGCCAGTGCCTTCACCTTTTGAACAGACCACGATGACCTCAGTCACACAATTTCCCCTTTTAAAGAGTTGCCCGTCTCTGTGCCCATGTGTGATTTTTTTGCACTCAATTGTATGCGTCTAAATACTATGAAACGATATGCGGTAACGCGATTGGGTTGGTCGATAGCGACCCCGCGGTATTTAGTGAAAGGTTGGATCGGTGCCTGCGGGGTCGTCGACCTTGTTCAATCATCTGGGAGCGGAAAAGGAGGGAGTGAAAAGAAGAACTGACAAACAAATGACGTCGACGACCCCGCAGACACAGATTCAAACTTTCAGTAAATACCGCGGGGTCGCTATCGACAAACCCAATCCCGTTACTGCATACCGTAAGTATTGCTTCTCTCTGTGTGTAGGATCGTGATCTGGTACCAAGTGGAGGGTGTCTGGGTGTACCCAGTACTGGAAGTGTTGGACAATGCGCAGCGAGCCCTGTTCATTGTGGGCAGCGCCGTGGTTCTTATCGTTCTCTATCTGATCGGAGACACGCTCAACGGACTTGTGTGGGGTAAGGCTTATAGGGTACTGTGGGGTAAACCCGGCCATGGATGGGGTAAACTAAGCTCTTTTTAAAACTTGCTGTTTCAGCAAATGAAGAAGCAAATAGTTCATTTGAAAGGGGAGAGTTTTTGGAATCGAATGATAGAATATTTGTCTCAATCGGTCAATTGGTTGCTAAGCCCTGAAACAGGTGGCCGGATTTTCCCATGGCCGGGTCCCGAACCGAAAGGAATTCGAACCCCCTACCCTCGGTCGCGGCTGTGGATTTAGGCAGACGACCACGTGCCCGCCCGTGGAGAGATGGCTATAGTCTGTCCAGTGGAAGTTGGCAGTTCCACTTGTGAGTTTTGCGTTTCTCGTTTTGCGATCGCCATAACCATAGACACCTTGAAAGGACACCTTTTCACGAACTCCTATATAGTCTTGTATATAAACGACAGAAAGTACATGGCATTTTTCCTGAACTATTTTCAGCGGCCTACCAAACAAAATACTCTGTTGAAGTGGCGCGTTCAGTTTGGTTCCTTTCAACGCTGAAAGACTCGTGATTTTTCCCTTTCAACCCAATTCTTTGGTGCGTGTCCCTAATCCTTCCTCCGCGCTTCCTTCTGTTGTTCCGCTTTGCTTGTGCTGTTCTTTCTTTTCTTTCTTCTTTTCTTTTTTTATCGGTGCTCCGGTGTGCTGTGCGCAGCTGCGAAGACAGTAGCGGGACGGCGTGCAAGTCCAACTGCCAACTTATACTGGACAGACTATAAACTCGCCTTCCATAGTCAATACTCTATACCTTCCTGTTAGGCTACATTGCATGTTAACACATACCCCGATCTGGCGGCATTGTAGGTAACAAATCGCTCAGTTGTTGTCGGTTTGTTGTCCGTTTATGTTGTATGGGTGTTGTCGGTTTGTTGTTCGTTGGTTTGACGAATGAACAACAACCGACAACACCCATATAATGAGCGAACAACAAACCGACAACATCTGAACGATTTGTTGCCAACAATGACGCCAGTTCGGAGGTACTTATGTGTTTAGCAGACGAAGCCTCGAAGGCTGTTGCTCACTGTTGTAGGTTACTGTACAAAAGTGCCGAATTTTGGTTCAACCCAAAAGTGCACACACAGACTGTGAACAACATTCATTCCTCGCGGTGCTCTGTGTTCCTGTGAGAATGCCTGATTATTTTAGGCCCTGCTTGCCGCGTGTCACGACAGGCCCCTGTGCCGGCGGGTCGGTATTACTCCTCTCTGAACAGAGAAGAACGCAAACAGAAGGCGAGGAAGGACTAAGAACGAAGAACCACGAGGAACTGACGACTGGACTGGCTCATCCATCAGTAATATTTATCCCTCCATGTTGAGTATTGTGGGGTAAACCCGGTCATAGGGTAAGCCCAGCCACCTAAGCTCCTGTCAATTTGCTGTTTCAGCAAGTGATGAACCAGATAGCTCATTTTTAAGAGGAGAGTTCAAGGAAACTGGTAGCTGAGATATGCAGCCTTGAAAGAAACGTATAAAGGTAGACGGTTTTTCCCATGGCCGGGTTTACCCCGTAGCACCCTTGCCTATATTGTACTATCGTCTCTGTATTCTGCACTGGATAAGGTAGCTGGAAGGTCACCAACCACTGGCTGTCACATGCTGAGAAAATGATATATTGCGGTATCAAAATCGTTCTTATGTGTTCTTGCTAGGATACCCTTCGCCCCTCCAAATTTAGTTATGGCAGAGGTGCCCCGATTTACCCCCTACCCCCCCCCCCCCCCCCCACCCGACCGGTCCTAATTACCCCGCCTATTCGCAGTTATTCTTCTACGAAGAATTTATAATTAGGGCCAAGAATATGTAGGAGCCGGTTTTTTCTCATAATGGCAAGAGTGGCACATTTTTGGTCCCAATTATGAATTCGTGGTTGACCTTCCTCCGCTTTATTGTTCCACCGGAACTTGTTGTATTATTGATTGACCATTCCTAACTATGAAAAAAACACAGGTACTTCATGCACGTTATGTACTGTATATAATGTATGTGACTCTTTGTCATTCCACATTATTGAGCAATTAGCAAAAATGTGATACTATTCTTGCATACTGAAACTGCGTGGTGGTATTTTGGCCCCCTGTTCATGGCACTTTTTGTGCACGCTTTATTTTATACTAATATCCCTTTAACTAGGAATGAGCCAAAATCGGGTGACGATCATGAAAATGGCCCAGATCCGAAAAAAAATTATCGCCATGAACTACTAGCGAATCCCCATGAATCGGACTAAAAATGGATCGTCAAAATCGTGTCAAAAATTTCGAAAATTTGAACGGGCGATTTTGCAAAAAGAGGCCCTGAAAACTTGTGACGATTATGCTCGAAACAGGGTCATAACTCGTCAGGTCAAAAGTGGTCAAGAGAAGCACTCGTCACCAAACTGTGTATTATGTGAATCATCGTCATAATCTTGTGTAATAAGTCATTTTGAACGTTGTCATCATTGTTGTCGTCACAGGTACAGCGCGCACGCGTGCGCGTTCTCAAAACAAGTGATCATACATATTTATTATGCGCAGTGAGCAACAAGTGAGCAATGTAAAGTGACCTCTATGCTCGAGAGTTGAGCTTTGGCCCCCACGCGGCGAGGCAGAAAAACTGGGCTTCAGTACTGAATTGCTCTTTTGCTCAAAGGTGCCGGCGCACCAAGTCCCTTGCCTCTTCAGATCAGAAATTTTGTTTGTTGTACACACTCCTTCCACCCAACTTGCCCAGTCAAAAAAAATTTCCCACGATTGTATGCTTTGAAGCAAAAATAGGCACTGATTCATTTACTGTGTACATACCCTATCTCGCGCAATTTTGAATGCGCGCCAATTCCTAAAGTGCAATTTTGAAGCTGACTGAAAGGTGCAAATGCCGTCTCTGATGCACTGCTACCCAAAATAATCATAGTATTACCAGAAATTGATAACATTAGGCTTAGGGGGAATATGCATCTGACGTGTTGAGGCAGAAGGAAGCCAGCGACCAAGTAGTTTCGTATAAACGACTCATTCGAATATACGACGCGTCGTATGTGCGTCTTTTCCGGATCGTACATATGACGGACGGTCGTATGCACAAACAAAATTTTGATCGCATTTACGACCGTCGCGTATGCGACCGAGTCGTACATTCGACCGATTTGGTCGCATATGCGACCGAAAAGAGTCGCATATAAGACCTACACACACAAAGCAGTCGTAAACAAAACACACAAAATAAATAACTTTCCACTCCACTTTCGTCGATCAATCACATTCCATCTGTCGATAATTTTGTCGATATTTTCAATCGAATATCTCATGGCTCAGTTCCTTACGCCTACCCAGATCAAAGAAATAGCTGAACACATGAGAACACCTTATATGCGATTCTTTTCGGTCGCATATGTGACCAAATCGGTCGAATGTACGACTTGGTCGCATATGCGACGGTCGTAAATGCGATCAAAATTTTGTTTGTGCATACGACCGTCCGTCGTATGTACGATCCGGAAAAGACGCACATACGACGCGTCGTAAATTCGAACGAGTCGTTTATACGAACCGATTTGGTCGCTGGCCTTCCTTCTGCCTCAACACGTCAGATGCATATTCCCCCTAAGCCTAATGTTATCAATTTCTGGTATTACTTGTTCCGCTTCTGCAGTAAGCTCTAAACCTCAGAAATAGTTTTGGCGCTATGCATTGGGCACTTTTTATGTTTTGCCAATAGGGGGCTATTCATTGGGGGTGGTGATATCGTTATAGTCTGGCCAGTAGGAGTTTGGCATGGCATTTAAGGCGTGTTGCGTAATTTAGCACAGGGTCCCACCACTGATTTTCTCAGGTGCTCACAGATCAACAGTTTTTACTCACTTTACCACTGAAAAATTGGCCAAAACTGAGTAAAATCCATATGGCAGACTCAATAAGCCAAAATCAAAATACAGAATTTATTTTGGTCAACTAAGTTTACCACTTCCAAATATTATTGGAAACAAAATTTTTTGGTAGCACAAGTGGTAAAGAGTCATTTTGGCACTGGCAAAGCATAAAAATTTGTGGATTTGAAAGTGGTAAACTTAGTGAACCAAAATAAATTACAAATTTTGATTTTGGTTTATTGAGTCTGCCATTAGATGTTACTCAGTTTTTGGCCAATTTTGCAGTGGAAAAGTGAGCTTACCACTTATAAACCAACATAGGAGTTTGTTCCAAGTTATAGCGATCGCAAAACGAGATTCTGTAAACAACGCAACACGCCTTTAAATGCCATGCCAAACTCCTACTGGCCAGACTATATCTAGTTTTGAGGTCCGTTTTGGATAAATCGCCCACTCATTTTTAATGAACTTTGTGACATGAATTTGACGTTTTTTTCCAAAACAAAGTGATTGCGATTTTTCGAAAGATGATGGGCGAGTTTTTCAATGAGTTTTTGACGATTTTTTGGGTGGACCCATACAGTATATGGGTCTATCTTCACAAGAAGGGATATATCAAAATCCGTCTCAGTGTGCCTTAGTTTTACTGTTTCGCCACATGGGGGCTGAAGTTCAACTCTTGAGTGTAGAGGCCACTTTACGGAACTGACTAAATGGTGCTCCTTTTGGGCTTTTGCATGCTTCACCTCTGTGGCACTTTCAAGAGCAAGTCAAATTTTCTTTCCTGAAACAGGGGCACTGCTTTGAGGATCAAGACTTGCTCGGGCATTTGCAAAGCGATTTGTTGGAGTAGGAAGTTTTTGAATTTTGAAAGCTTACTCTTTACAACCGTTTGATAGATGTACATGTGCTCAGTATAAGTAATAGCAAGCAACAAGTAAACAATGTTTACATCGTTTATCACAACACACACAAGAAAACACGAAAAAATACAGGAAATAGCATACATACAATAGCTACTGTGTATTCAAACCATTCATTCATTCCCACTTCTGCACCACTCAGTAGTATACATACATGTAAGTCTGAATATATGACGAGAAAATGAAAAAATATCGACACAATAAACTCATGACAACTGATAAAGTCACGGTGATAAAAAAAGGAACATCGTCCGATATAAAAATTTCGACGATGTTTTTGAAAAACAAATGCAAAATTTTTCTAAGTCCAAAAGCGCCACCACTCTCAGATCAAAATTATGACGATCTAAAAAAACTTTTGAATCGATTGTCAAAATGACATGCCGATTTTAGCATATATATGGGAAAATTGACGATTTTTTGCCCGTTTTTGGAAGAATCGGCACGAAATTTCGTGCCGATTTCAGACAAATTTTGGGACAAAAAATCGTCAAAAAATGACGATTTCAGTTTGAGTAAAAACGGCGATAAAAATTTCGTTTCGGGACGATTTCATTTTTGATTTTTCAAAAAAATCGGCATAACAATTTTCGTGCCGATTTTCCATTCCCACTTAATCGGATATAGGGTTTCGTGTACATACATGCCGATACGTATATTTCAGTGCATTCTGATTGAAATTGATGATTCCAAATTTCATCTCGAGGTACCGTACAGTTTCGCTTGTAACAGCAAACTGAAGTTTTGCACGCTGAATGATTTTATTTTCATTGCTTCATCTCAATATTACTTGTGGTGCAATTTTTTGTGCAGTTGCTTTTTTGCTGTAGGGGTTACTGTACTCGTGTGTCAGTGTCAGCTACTACTAGGGTATTTTATTATGTTCTTTCGTTTCATGCGTGTTTTGGGGTGTTTGTCTAAGCCTAACTGTTTGTTGAACATGACGATATGGGAATACTTACATACATGTGTACATGGTGCGCATGCCTTTCTAGAAAATACAAGAATAAAGGCGTAAAAAACTTTGCTTGACATGGGCGTTGGATGGCATTATTCTGCAAATATTGAATCAGAACCATAATTGGATGACAGCGAAGTCGCGAGTACAACAGTAGGTCATAGCTACGTACATCTATCTTTTAGCAAATAAATATCAAACAGGTTATGTCGTCAACGTCGATCAAATGAAATCTTTGTTACTGTAATTTTACCTTCATGCCCAAATAACAGCTAAAACACGTGCTGTAAAAAGTATGCTGAAATTTGTCAACCAAAAACAAAGGTAAGTTTGGAATAACAGTTTTCAGTAAGTTATGCGCTCTTTGTTACAAAAAAAACACCTGAAACCTAGAGCCTACTTTATTATTACCAAAACTCGTGAAAACGTCGTTCTATTTTTTCAGACAAAATAATACAGCCACGGACAGGCCACCAACCTTGTCCACGGCTTCTACTCTTCGGATAAGTCAGACAGGTTCAGCTAGCCCACCCTCTACAAATCCCACATCATGGTCAGAAAGTTTGACCGGAACTGGATCCCACATGCACGACAGTGCACCATGGAAAGCCTACATGCCGATCATGCTCTTTGGTCGCTTCATTGGTGGTCTGAGGTTGACCGACCCCAAATCCGTCAAAATGGCGACCTTTCTCTCGATTTGGTCGGCCATCGTCGCATTTTACAGTCGTGTTCTCAAAGTCGTGCCTAAACATTTGGCGCAAAATATTGTCAAAAATGTGCAGGCCCATGTTGTTTGTTACTCTTTTCGCTTTCATTCACTGTTCATAGCACAGGGTTTAATATTGAAATAACACGCGGGATTTATGACATCTTGGACCTAAAAAATTGGGTGAGAATTGAAATATTGGGGCCGACTTTGACAGTACGACTGTTTCTCATGTGGTGGCAGTGTTTCTTCGCTTCTTCACCTACTTTTTTCACGAAGAAAGCACGAAGTTTTCCATAGTGAACACACAATTTCTGCTGAAACTGTTGTGTGCCGGCTTTATGTTCTCAGCCGCATCTTCCCACCTGTATTTTACGCGAATTCAAGGCCAATTTCCCGCTTTTCTCAGAAGAATGGAAGCTGTTGTTTCCGTTGATATTTTTTCATCATCAGCCCTCCGTAGAGCGGTGGTTTTGTGTCTGGTTTACACAGTAGGTTTCGCAAATGATATGCTACAACTGTTCAGCTTACATAAAAGGGTAGGATACTAATTAGTGTTGTCAATAGTAATTAGGAAATATACCTATTTACCGCCTGTACAGTCGCCATTTTTTGAGGACGGTACTGTACATTTTACCCATTTATCGACGTTTTTACCCAATTACCATCCATAATCTACCGTTTTAATTAATTTACCACTGGTAAATTTACTGTACTTTACCGCCACTGTAAATTTCGAAGGTTGCCAACACTATGGACAGGGCATGGTATGGTACACAATAGGCGGACAGACAGATTTTGCGAAACGTACTGTACTCCTTCTCCATCACAGCTCTGGCAGCGATCAGTCTGACAATTTTTAACCTCGATCTTTTTGGAACTGGATTTTCTCTCTGTTTGATCCCTGGTCCACCCATGACAATTGTTGCTGAATTTTTTGGCGGACTTTTTGCGCAGGGCCTGGTCTGCTTTGCGCTCGGCTTTTACAGGAGGGGTTAATCAGATAATTGTACTATTGTCTAGAGCTATACTTTGTGGTTGATATAGGGTACTGTGGGGTAAAACCGGCCACCTAATCTCCTTTTATCTTGTTGTTTCAGCAAAATGATAAAACAAATAGCTCATTTGAAAGAGGAGAGTTCAAGGAATCGATTGATATCATATTTTGTCTCAATCGGCGCATTTGCATTGGTTGCTGAGATATGCAGCCCTGAAGCTTAGCCCTTGGGTGTAGGTGGGTTTTGGGTGCTGGATTTAGACATTATACTAGGGGGGGGGGGGGGGGGTACTATAACATTTGCGCGCCCACACTTATACTTCTTTTTCGTGGCCGTTATACTACTTTTTTCCTATGCTTCAACACGGGGGGGGGGGGGGGGGACTAGTATAACAGCGCTAGGGTTGCCAACCTGAGTAGTATAACAGTAGTATAACAGTAGTATAACGACTTTTTAGAAGTATAATAAAGGAGTTGGCAACACGTTTGAAGGAGCAGTATAATTGCGAAGAAACAGTAGTATAACAGTACAGTACACGGGACTATTTTGATTAGCAGGAAGTATACTATCTTGAAATGGCTGTTCATCCATATCTCCACTCCATCTCCACCCATCTACATCTCCAGCTTCCACTTCCACTTCCACCTGCTTCCAGCTGTAAACTCCAGCTTCTAGCACCTCCAACCAAACTCCAACCATCTAACTGGAGAAAATGCATATGAAAATGCATAGGAAATGCAGAGGAAATGCACAGGCAAGTTTATTTTGATGATGATAACACGGAGAAAACATATTGCAACAGGCAGGAATTGCAACCACGACACATGACACATGTTACAACGTATGACAACCATATTCGTAAGCAGTAAACAGTCGTAAACTCACCGTAACGCACCGAAACACACGTATTCACCGTTTAAGACACGTATTGCATCGCTACCGGGAGGCAGGCACGATCAGAACAACCATTACCTAATACCTGAAATGGGTTGCTTTCCATGCACAACGCCTGAGCAACGCAGCCAGAATATACATACGTACATGAACGCCTGAGCAAGAATGAATATACGTACGTATGTAGCTGCTGTATGCGGAATTATGATTCACGCAGAGTACGCACATTACATTACATGTACTAACTCCCGGGATTCAAAGTTTCTGTGTGTCATCTGGTTGCGCTACGCATACGCAAACCCAACAAAATGTTGCTTGGCGTCAGTTGCGCAACTCCTCCATATTCGACGTTCAGCGTCGGTTGCGCAACCAGATGTCCACAGAAACTTTGAATCCCGGGAGTAGCTAAGCTACATACTTCTACATACCGTACAGGTACACTACGGCTCAAGCACGCTTCCTGCAAATGTTACATTCTAATAACTACTACATACAGTTCATACTAAGATAGGTAACACGCTAACTAGGTCACACGCTGTACGTCTATAGCATAAAAACACACGCTGGTGAATCGATTTTTGAGACCAAAGCATAACAAATGAGATGCGAAATTTTCTGAGACAACGGCCCGAATGCTCGGTGAGATGCATGCTAACGCTAATGATAACACATACATACATAGACACTGTATGGCCCACTCACACTGGAAGTATACAGTAACCCAGAGCGCAAACCGCCAAGGCGAACGTCGATCGTGATCATGAATGGCCATGCTTCCACATTGCGCCGAACAAGACTACATTAGGCGAGAGAGACAATGCCAGCTAGTAGTGGCTTCGTGTTCCATGTTACAGCCGTTTTGGTCCCAATCGGGGGCCCGGGCCATAAAATGCATGCAAAGGTAGATAAGGGTAGCGTAGGGTAAAACCGCTCATGGGGTAATCCGCCCACCTATGGCGCTTTATTCCCCCATCAGGCATAGGTTGTCAAGTTATGGCTAGGAAGAAAGAAACAGAAGGCAAAAGTGTCCCGAGATACATTTTCGAGAGCCATGTTTGAATGTGGCTAAAAGCGCCAAGGCGGTCGGATTTCCCCCATGGACGGTTGTACCCCATGCCACCCTACGTTTTTGTTTTTGATTTCTTTTCTTTCTCCTTTTTAGTTAGAGACGACGGGGTGCCCGATCGGGGGCCCCTATTTCTACTTCACGTCTACCTACGGGGGCCCCCGATCGGGACCAAAACGGCCGTAGCATGAAACACGAAGCCAATACTGGCTGGCATAGTCTCTCTTCCCTTTGTAATCTAGAGCGGAGTCATACACACACACTGTGAGCGTCGAGCGTAGGCCGGGCGCGCGTCCACGCACGTCCGATGTGAATGGGCCAATGTGCCGTACATACCACACTACATTACGTTTAGTACGCCAGGCTACTCTTCCGCGAATGCCGGAATGGTGCGGTCGGAGTCGTCGCTGTATTCTCCGCCGCTGTCTCCGCTGGTGGTTCCGTCGTCGCTGATGCTGCTGTCGCCACCGCTCTCACTGCGCTCGGCGCCGGGAAGGCTCGCTCGCTCGGCATCGTCGTCGTCGCCGCCGTCGCCGTCGCCGCCGTCGTCGCCATCATCCGATCCGTCGCCCGATCCGTTGTCGTCGGAGCCCTCGTACTCGCCGTTGTTCACCGCGTAACCTTGCGAGAGCAGGTACTCGCACAGACTCTCCTCGTACAGGTTTCCGCGGCAGACCACCCCAATGTCGAGCTTGTAGCTAAGAAAAGTACAAGCACAGTGATAGAGCTGCCATAGTGATAGTCTCTCTTCCCTTATGTAATCTTGGTAGTACGGTGGTGTGGTATGTGT
>JASAMW010006407.1:0-14124 GCA_030247985.1 Epsilonema sp. ZAB3_2
GTTGATAAATAAATACTCACGTTACGTTACGCCGTAGTCAATTTATTTTATTTACTATTCAAACATTCTGCTTCACTTACGAATCATTAGCTTCTATCGAAATTAGTCTTCTCGTGGGAAATGGAACAGATTCGTCGCGCGTGCTGTTATTGTAGTTGGTAGGAATTTTTTCCGTCATTTCTGCACGATAAAAATTAATATTAGCAGTTACAGTATTGCATTTAAAGGATGACACTTATTATTGAATTGAGTCTTGTGATCGCATTGCAAAAAATGATACAAGGTAGAAAATCTGCGAAGGTTTCGCTGCACTTTGCTTGCAACTAACAATACGCCTTATCGGCAAGATTTCGCATTCACAGAAAATAATAAAATAAAGCAAAGCTGAATGAAAGGTGCAGCTATCGTGTCGTGTCGCGTGTCCTTTCCCATCGCAACAAGCTGAACAGAGGCAACAGTTATGAATGCATACGTGTTGAGCATGAATTTTTAGTGTTCATCCATAGTAGCATAGCATGCAGTAAGCAAGAGGAACGTATCATACAATATTCTAGTACGTACGTGTATGTTTTGTTTTGTACAGGATGTACATACACCGTATTTCTGAGTGCATAGACTCTGGGAGCTTACAGAAATCGAGAGGTAGCTGATTGGTACACCAGCGAAGGTCTGACGGGCGACGGCGGGTCTTAAAACAAAATTTTTGCCGTGCGAAAAGAGGTATCTATCTATACTATCTATCTACACACTACTCGGGGGTGAATGGTTTTGGATTATGCACCCAAAAATACGGTAAATTAGAAAGTACACGCACAGAGTCCAGAGAGCGTGTCGTTCGGTTTTCCGTTGCTAGCATTTTCAATAAATAATTACGTATGTGCGTAACACATACATGTACCATCAAGTCATATCGGGCTTAGAGTATGTCTAATTAACCAAGAAGGCCTAATACTTATTGTGTAGGAATCCGCGGCAAAACAAGAACTCCTAAAATATAGGAGTCTGAACTTTCTCTAGTAGTTCTTGCTTTATTTTCCGATAATAAAGCAAGAACTACTAGAGAAAATTATTCCCGGGTTTTTCCGATAATAAAGCAAGAACTACTAGAGAAAGTTCAGACTCCTAAATTTTAGGAGTTCTTGTTTCGCCGCGGATTCCTACACAATAAGTATTAGGCCTTCTTGGTTAATTAGACATACTCTAAGCCCGATACAGCTTTAGGGTATGCTCCAGTGGTGGAAGGAAACCAGTAGCGTTCGCGTTCTGCTCTCGGCTCTACGGCTCACTATTGAAAAATACGTATATGGCATGGCGCACACACTTTGATTAATTTTTCTATCGTGAAAGCGGTCAAAAAAAGCGCTGAAGCAAGCCACACATGGGATTTAATTAGAGAGAAACGCAATGCAGAAAACCGTTTTCGCACAAAATAAAAATAATTATACCCCTGTGGTCTGAGCATTTCAGGGGAAAATTACTGCACATCAATCAGCTGCTGCGTGCAATCAAGTATTTTTTATGGACTCAAATAAGAGGCAATTTAGTGGAATTTTTTCTCGTAAAGACGCAACGTTTGGGGTTGCGAACTATTTTAATTTTAACAAAGTGCGATGGCTGCCAAAACAAAAAGACTGATACAAACAGATGTAGAGGGGCCCAAGCTTGTGACTTGCGTTTGTAAAAGAAACTCGTGGAAAGTTAAGAGATAAGATTGGGTGGCCGGAATTTTTGAGTTCAGTAATCACGTTTGTTTGCCGGGGCTACGATCGCTGGCTTGTGCTGTGCAAACCATTCAATATGTGGTCTTAGAAAAACTGAAGCCTTTTCCCCGTGAGTAGGCTAGAAAAGAAAGCTTTCGGCTTACAGAACTTAAGCTTGCACAATTACATACTGCGCCTTTTTACAACTAAAGTAAAACCAGAGTTCTTGGGACCCACGTATTATTTATCTCAAGAACTACGCGACGTAGAGCAAAGCGGTCAAACTTCCACGGATAACTTTAGCTCGCCTCTCCAATAAAAAAAACCGTTTGATTCTATCTGCTCTCAGTGTCGAGATATCGCCGATTTCCTTCAGCACTGAAATCGTGTCACCATTTGGCAGACGCTAAACCACGCAAACCACGACACCCCACGACCCTGTACGCCCGATGCCCATTTTTATTGTTTTAATCATGTATGCATATTTCTACCACTTTTGATTTTTCGGGCGTTTGCGAGGTTTAGAATTGCCCAATGGTCCACGCCCAATTTGCCGATTTTAGTACTGAAGGAAATCGGCGATATCTCGACACTGAGAGCAGATAGAATCAAACGGGTTTTTTTTATTGGAGAGACGAGCTAAAGTTATCCGTGGAAGTTTGACCGCTTTGCTCTACGTCGCGTAGTTCTCGAGATAAATAATACGTGGGTCCCAAGAACTCTGGTTTTACTATAGGGTACGTAACCATTCCATACAGATATTTTGAGTGAAAAACAGAGCAGAGACAAATAATAAAAAAGTGACAAAACGTTGCCCTACAGTATTTCCTGAGAAACGCAGCAAAGCCAAGCCAACTCCTTCGAGAGCACGCAAACTGGACAGAAAGACGAGAGGGTTATTGTTATTGAAGGTGTCGTGTCGTGCTAGCAAAAGAACGCAGCTATTGGAACGAGGGTTCCACAATAACATTATGTATTAGTTTGCCACAGACAGGATGGTGGGTATGTTGTGTATGTACTGTATGTATGTACGTATGAGTTACGGTAGTTACAATAGTTATGAGTACCAACCAAGGGAAAAGAGACAATGCCAGCTAAGTACGTATTGGCTTCGTGTTCCATGCAACTTTAGCACACTAAGCAGCGGTGTTGGTCCCAATCGGGGGCCCGGTGAACCCGATCGGGGGCTCCCGTAAGATCGATGTAAGAGATGGGATCCCCAACTCTGGGTCCAATGCCCCCATCGGGGCCCCGTTGTAAACAAAAGTTAGAAAATAAAACGTAGACGACGGAACAAGAAATTGCAGATATAGGCAGGGGCCCCCACCACGCATCTCTCTCTTTACATGCACTTAGGGGCCCCCGATCGGAGGCCCCGGGCCCCCGATTGGGCCTAAACGACCGTAGCATGGAACACGAAGCCAATACTCGCTGGCATAGTCTCTCTTCCCTTATGTAGTCTCGTCTGTATGTATACGTAAAGTAGGGTATGACATTTTAAGAGTGGACTACCTACCTAGGTGGTCGGTCATCCATTGACCAATAGGTTGGGTACATCATAAAACAATGCATGCAAGACAAGCAGAGTTTATAATTTATTTGGTGCAGGGTATCGACTTTGGGGTAGGCGGTCAAACAGCGGACACTAAAAAGAAGGAAGGTTACGTGCATACGTACTACGTACGTACCAACCAACCTCTACGCACCTCTCTCTCGCTCACAAAAAAGCGACACATTATCGCATTGACATTACCCCGACTTTTCTCGGCTCTAGAATTGGATGGGACATGGGAGTGCATGGTTCGTCAGTCCGTCCGTACTGTCTTTTGGATTGTTACCATGCGTACCCTACATCTCCAGCTCATCTTGTAGCAGCGGTGCAGTGCAGGATTGTGCCTGCGCTTGCAAAATCGTGCCAATTGAATCTGGCTCAGCTCCCGTGTTACACTTTGGCGAGTTTTTATGAGACAGAGCAGCTGCTATTTTGACACGCTTTCTGCTCTGCGGTTTCATTTCGTCTCTTTTGTTCTTGCTTCTCGAAGAACAGCCCCCCGCCTTGTGATTTTGGCACTCGATATTGGGTGTGAACGCAGACTGAAACATTTACTAAGCTGTGAAGTGATTTTTCTCAAAGAGCCGCTCTAGTTTTGTTCCGGGTCATTTCTTAGCAAGCTGGCTTTATTTATTACGTAGCATGGCGCAGGCCAAGCTTTGCTACATAATATTGCTAGCTTTGCATTTGTATGTTCCCTACTTGAACTGATGTGTCCTGTCGTGCCAAGGATCCCGGATAATTCTGCTACCTTGTTGCCTGCCTACGGTAGGCAATACCGTATTTATGTTCTGTATGTATATGTAGGTATGTACTAACTATGTTATGTAGGCTACTTGTATTTATCTCTGTATCTTTGCTTCCGCCATGCGTCCTGTCATTGTCATTGTCATTCCTCAACGCATGCTCAATCATGATTCACCCAATATCATTAGCAATACGTAGCAACCTATGGCACGTTAAATGGTACACTTGGCTTGTCTGGAGCGCCTGTGTTGTGTGTAATGCCGTACGTACACCTCTCTGAATTACACCCAAGGCCTGGATTTCGTTATCCACGTGCGAAATGTACGGTGCGTTGATCCCTGTTCTACGTATGTACCTACAATGAAAACGTACCGTATGTATGACCGACTGTTTGGACGCGACCTTTCCCAGTAAAAATGTATGAAGGCTGCTTCAATAATTTTCCGCTCTGTTTCATCGCTAGCAACAGTTTCCACAACAGCGCTTTGCCAATGTTTACTGCAGTGCGCCTTAATGACAAAACTCCTCCTAATCTCCTCACCTCACCCATTTTACTGGACGTTGGATTGGACTGCAAAACTTTTGTAGATTGGATTGAACTGTATTTTGCCGCACCCAAGTATCCTATTTGTCTACGAAATTATTGAGTTGTGGTCTTTGGAGTTGGTTCTCTTTGGACCAGATAGATGGTTCTTTCCATTGCCATCAATATGGATTTTGGACAGCTATTACACCCCCATAAAACAAAACAAACTAGTAGTACAACACGTATTGCATTGATTGCTTTTCGCTAAAGCCAACATGGTGCTGTTAGGTTCATTTACTTATCCAGGACAATAGAAGTGGACATATTTTAATCGTGACTCATAAAATAAAATTATAAAAGTCCGGACCAGACCAATAATGGCAGCTCCCCGTGTTAAAGCGTTGCGTACGTAAGGATGCCAATCTGAACTGGAAGCCAACCGCAGCCTCGCGTGCGATTTCCGGTTGCACAACAATAAAATACCTGTGGTCTATTCTATTCATGAGTGGCGATATTGTCATGACGTGAGGAGCGGAGTTCATTCCTGAGCCGCCAATTCATCTACGTAATAATCCGACTGTTCGTTTATGCAGTGGTAAAGTATGTACGTGTACGTACAGTAGTTAACATTATGGCAATGTTCATGAAACCGTAGACAGACAAACCCTCCCTCCCTCTAAGTTTCGTACACAAGCGTATGTTGCTATGGACGTATGGTATGGTGTCTGTTTGTTTGTACTGTATTGTATACTATGCGCATGATTGCGCCTGCGCGTTTGTGTTTGCACTCTTCGCTGATTCTGACTGTTCAATAAATAAATAGATAAATAAATAAATAAATAAATAAATAAATAAATAAATAAATAAATAAATAAATAAATAAATAACAATAGCCTATACACTAAAATAAATATCATAGGCTACCCAAATAAATAAAAAATATATAAATAAATAAATAAATGGGGTAAATAAATAAATAAATAAAAGCATCCTGCCAGTCCAGGTGATAGGCCTACACTACTGTGCCAATGCTGTATGCTCGACTTTTCTGTTTACTGTCCTAACATATTCCTTTCATCATTCATTTGCTATAGCGGCATGGTCCCACCCTAATTATCCCGTTTGCAACAAAAGACAGGAAGCTCCGCAATCGAAATCGACCTTCTGTTTCCTCCTTTCTTATCTCGTCGCCTATCCTCTCCACCCCCTCACGCGCATCTGTTCTGTACCTGGGTTGCATGTAATGGAGGGTACTGTAGGGTAAACCCAGCCATGGGAAAACCGCCGGTCACCTAAGTTTCAGGCCTGTATTTCTCAGCAACCAATGGACCGAGTGAGACAAATGTTCTCATCAATCGATTCCTTGATTGAGCTCTCCACTTGCAAATGAGCTGTTTGGATCATCGTTTGAAGTAACGGGAAGTTCAAAGGCGCTTGGGTGGCCGGGTTTACCCCACAGTACCCTACTACGTATTTGTATTGCGTGGGTCGATTGTCGCGTGTGCATACTCTTTACGCGCGCCAAATGTCGCTCGAAATTACAACTTTGTTCGCTGCTGTTTGGCCGTGAGGCGATGCAGAAGGTACTGTCACTGTGGGTGGGGTAACTTCGGAAATCGCAACTTTCCTGTCATTACTTTAGTAGGAAACATTACATAGAACTGTACTAACTTTTCAGTTTGCGCGACATGCCGGTAGAATGCCAAAGCTAGTAGTTCAATGCAATATCATTTTGTCCCAAATTTTGTTCCAATGCTTCAGTCAGATGCTAAACCATCTTGTCCCAAATTTACCCCACATCACCAACTGTTTAAAGGAGAGAAACTTGCCGCCATATGCCTATACCCGTTCACTGTATGTATTGTGACATCAAGGAATTACCGCATTACATCCCTTCTTTCGCCTTTGATTCTGGTTTGCACTTTTGATTGCACGCTTCCTCACGTTTCTTTTTCTCGTTTTCATGCGCTCCCTGAAAAAAGTACACACACGTGTGCCCTTGTCGTAATAAAAAGAAAGACGTCAACATAATAATAATAATAAAATTTTGCACAAAATTTCAGGCACATTTTGCGTCCAAAATCCTTGCCTTCATCTTCTTTTCCGGCAAAATGTCCCGGCTGCTGCTGCTACACCTTCCACCATGAAACCTTCCACACGATTTCCATCCAGAAGTCTGCCGTTGGTCAGACTTCTGACGTCCATTTTATCCTCCTGGCTTGCCATCCTGGCCGTTTCTACTGGTCAGCCCACTCTGGTCAGCGGGCAAAGCGAAGCCAACGGTCCTGTGATCTCTTTACCTCGGGCGTTTTACTGGAACGAGACCAACTTTGTGACTGTTTGTTGGCGAAAGACGGAGGCGAGAGTAGCGACCGCTTTTCTCAAGATTTCGCATGATGGTGCTCCGCCACTCAGCTCATCTGTGGTGCCATTTACTCAAGGTACATACTACAGAGTGTCTCATAATAAACCATCCACCTTTCCGTGGATGTAACTCTGGAACCACACCTTAGATTTTCATGCGGTTTTTTCTATTTTGTAGCCAAGGCTTCAACAGAGGTCTGTACATAATTTCAGCTATTTGGTCCGCATACTTCGGAAATTGCGACGGTTTGAATCCCGAAGCTCAAAATCGGCCTTTTTCTTAAGCACGGAGGAAAATTTCCGTCTTAATTTATCAAGATACCCAGTTCCATGCGTTTGCTATGCTGGCACTGGGGCTAATGCATGAGATACACATTTCCTTGCATTTAGGGACATCTTTTATCATTACGAGACTAATTTTATTTAGGACCATGCACAGAAGACCCCTAGTCGGCACTATTAGTTCGAAAAACCCTCGTTTTTTGACCGCCAGAGAATGAAGGTCTTTCAGCAGCTTCCATTGGGCCTATTAAGCTGAAATTTTGTACACATCTCAGTTGAAGCCTTGGCTACAAAAAATACCGCATGAAAATCTAAGGTGTGGTTCCAGAGTTACGTGCACGAAAAGGTGGATGGTTTATTTTGAGACACCCTGTAGTATTTGACGCGCGTACGTTATGTATGTAATGTATGGCGTAGCGTTGGTGGCGCGAATTTGCATTGCATCTATCATGGCCCGTTCACAACGAACGCTGAACGTCGAAGTTGGAGTTGCGTTGACGCCGGCGACAACGCAACGCAGATATCGACGTTCAACGCAGATATCGACGTCAACGCAGATATCGACGTTCAACGCAGATATCGACGTTTGACGCAGATATCGACGTTCAACGCAGATTATGGAAAGCGACTCAAATCTTTATTTTTCTCCAATAATAACGCCGGCAAAGATGATGATGTTGTTTCGTACGTAGGTACGTACGTATTTCGATCAAGTTTTCGTCGATGTTTGCTACTTTTTTCTGCGATCGCTAATATCTGCGTCGAACGTCGATATCTGCGTTGAACGTCGATATCTGCGTTGACGTCGATATCTGCGTTGAACGTCGATATCTGCGTTGCGTTAACGCCGGCGTCAACGCAACTCCAACTTCGGCGTTCAGCGTTCGTTGTGAACGGGCCATCACTCCTCTGCGCATGAGCACACGTGTGTGCACGCGCACGGCTGGGGTTTGTTTTCAACGCAAACTTGTTTCGTGTGTGGGAGGGAAGCACAAGGAAAAGAAGTGCTTTGCTTTTCTACTTTGGTATTTGGTTGCTGTGTTGAACACAGTTCGTAATTTGCTAGGCTTTGGCTTCACTTCGTTGCTATGTGTAGGCGTGTATGCTAATTTTTTGTTTTAGGTACGTACATAAGTTTTGCCATTCCGTCAGAGCTTTTGGCTTCGTTCAATCGCCCACCCCACCCTTTTCCTCATGAGCCTACACATAGGCCTACCTTCCTTACATATGTATTTTATGTACGTGCGTAACGTAGCCTACGTACTGTAGGTACGTTCCTGTACAATTACTTGCGATCTGATGGTCTCTGTGTATACAAGCAATGGTGACCACCGGTGACCGTTCAATGTGTTTCATTCAGGTAAACCGGATGTATTTCACATTCACGCTGCTCTAAGTGGCAAGGCCAAGACGTACACGGTGCAAGTGTTCGATGCGATCAGCGGGTACTCCAGCGCCAGGTTCCAGGTGCCTGGAGTGCCCAACCTGGAGAAGACTTTTCTGCAGACCGACAAGCCCCTGTACAGACCTGGAGATTTGGGTATGCGTGCCGCCAAGTGACGTTTTCTCATGGATCTGTCTGTCTATTCGCCAGTTGCGCTTAGAATTTGAATTTGAATTAAAGTTATGGGTGGTCGCGACATCGGAATCGAGAAGAAAATTTGCCAGATGTGCCAGGGAATCGTTCCCGAGACCTACGCCGGGCACACGCCCAGCGTACGTGCGCATAAAGGCTCAGATTTACATACTTATGTACTTGTCCGTGAACAAGTATCCAAATAAATTGTAAGAGAGAGACTCCCTCCCCATGGTTCGTACTACTGACTGTACGTTATCCCTACCTAACAGCTCATGCTTGCCGAATAAATCTTGACCCCTCATCAGATGGAAGTGTACGTGCGTGCTCATTAGGTAGATGGCGTGGTAGCTTTTGCATCATATCCTTTTTCTGCTTCAGTGCAAATTCGCATTCTTCCCCTCACTGCGCTCGGTGAAATTAGTCACGTTCTACTGGAATTGCAAATAGAGGTTAGTTCAAGCGCATATTTGTAATTTTTCCACGAACGCTGCAATTCTTCTGGGACAGAAAAAAAGCTGCATATTGATAATGCTGTCTATTTATTTCTAGAATCCGGATGCATTTGTGCTGATGTCGAAGAAGGTTTGGGCTACCAACAGCTTCATTCGCGTGAAATTTCAGCTGCCGAAGCATGTCACATTGGGCACATGGCAGATAAAGTTGCGACCGTCTGCACAGGTCAGTACTAGCAATGGATACCATGGATAGTACCATACACTACAAAACTGCAGAAATACCGGATTATGTCCCTTGATGAAAATTAAACAATTCCGTCAGTTTTTCGATACATTTTCTAGGACATCCTGTACAGCGAGATAAAATAACCATACCAACAAACTCTTTTGTCCCTTTTGTCCTTTGGAGTATACAGTACAGTTGAACTGAGTCCACAAGAAATACGGGGGAAGGCTTGAATGCAACAATACACGTTCACACGGTAGATGCTTGCTTTGACAGAACTGCCTTGTTTTTAGGCCAGTTGGAGACCATCGAACTTGTCATTTGAAGTGCAGAACTACGGTATGTGACAGTGCGGGGTAGTTTGGGGGTAATTCGCACCATCATCCTCCATAGGTTACCCAAATTAACCCGATGCCACATCACCCCGCGGTTCGCACTAGCCTAGATAGATTAGGTAGACTTTTGCCATATTAGTATTTAGGGTACTGTGGGGTTAACCCGGACACCTAGAGTATCTTAGCAACCATACGACCGATTGAGACAAGTATTCTACCAATCAATTCCTTGAACTCCCCTCTTTCAACTGAGCTACCATGTTCATCATTTTGCTGAAGGGACAAGTTCAGAAAAGCGTAGGTGTCCGGGTTTACCCCATAGTACCCTACTTAGTTAGTGAATTAGCAAGTTACATGCAAACACAGGTATTGCTCATTGTATCTTTTACATTGTTCACTTTATTACGCACTTGCTTCGCATGCCTGAATGATGGCAAAAGTGTCTGTTATTTGTAGACCTCCCGGCGTTTCGAGTGAAATTGCTACTGGATTCTGAGGCTGAACTGACTGATACCGGAGTCACGAAGGCAACCGTTATTGTCAAGTACGTGTATGTATACGTAGGTGTTAGACATACTGTATATAAAAACAGGAGCAGGCCTTTTATCTATACATACGTAAGTAGGCCTATGAGTGTATGTACATGCTATTTCATAAAGCATAGACTGGCTGTGGTCTGAGAAAGTCCCTGGGGTATGCCTAGCTAGCCTACATTGTACAGGGGTTTCACATTGACCCGTTATTCCGCCAGTGGCACATCTTTCAGTCCCAAAGTGTCACCAACTATTGGTAAAGCAGGGGCGGAATTTTTTGAATATTCGATCAAAATCACATATTGGCGCCAAGAATAGGCTTGGTTTTTAGCCCCAAAAATTTTTGGTTGCTGCATACCCCTGAGTTCGCATAGCAAAGTATGAATATACGGTAGTGCTGCTGATAAGTGATATTACAACACTATTTTCTTTGCAGGTATTCCTTTGGCCGTCCAGCATTCGGCGAGGTGAAAATTTATTGTGGGCGTCATTCGAAAGTCAATTTGAGCCTAGGGAGGATATCAGATGGTGAACTGCTTCATATTGGACAGGTGAATTTTGTGACTGAATTATATTGGAACAGAATTTCAATTTAGCAAGTAGGCCGAAATGTCAAAAATAAATGTTACAGCAAAAGGTATCAACTACGTAGGCAGGCCGGGATACGATCACTTGGTTGTCGGTCACTTCGTTGCGGTCATTTCGTTGCGGCGGTGATCACTTCATTGCGAGAACTTTCGTTGCGGTCACTTCGTTGCGGGTTTTTTCGTTGCGGAAAACGAAATGTCCGCAACGAAAAAAACCGCAACGAAGTGACCGCGAACCGGTAGGCTTATGTAGTTATTTTCAAACTCACACTAAGAACACACACACTAACTCACTCATTTTCAAACTTTTTCTCACACTAATAAGTCTTTTCCCTCAAGGAAATATGAATAGCCAGCCTTTATCAATCTCGCATTAAAACCAATCAGTCTTCAATCAGCTGCCATACTCAGCACATGCACTTTCAAAAGGCTTTACGTGCACAATGGGATTCATTCACAGAAACACCTGTAGAAAGAGATTGAAGAGACTTTTCAGCTTATTTAGGACAGCCTTCATTTGTAACATGCTAAGCCATATATCCACACAATAATATCCAGCAAGAAGTAAACTTGGCGATGTGTATGTACAACATACCTGTATGCAAGCAAGCAATCAATAGGGAATTAACCAATAGGCTTGAAATCTCAATGCACACACAAGGTACTGTACAGTATGTTCTATTATGATGATAGTACAGGGTGATTTTTTTCTCCTGGATGATTTTGATCGCCAATTTTAGTAGGTTACCCTGCCCCGATTTCGCTCAAATTTTGCCCACATATTCCCAAGCGTTTGCCATTTACTTGATAAAAATTTCGAGTTGAAATACTGTATTGGTAGTGAGAATTAACTCCTTTCTTTCGAAAATGCAACTTCGAGCTTTTTACTACCCACTTTTTACTGCTACATGATTGAAAGACTCGTTTTGGAGCCCAATGGCTCTTTCCTAAGAGTAAAATAGTTTCAGCAAGTTGGAACCTAAGCCCTAAGCAGTCAAAAACATGGACATTGGTGGCATTGCTAGACGATTGTCTTATTCCTCATCAATGCTGCTCGTGCCTCATCACTGCTGCACCCTAAGCTCATGAGCCATAATCTCTGATTTGATGATTCTCGAATTCTTTCTGGGGGTGTGGAGGGGAAAAAAGGTCAACAAAAGACAATCCAAAGCCGGTTTACCATTTGAAAAAATTGCAGCTGTGCCACTTGACGTGTTTTCCGAAATTTTGACGGAAGAATTGCAGAAGTATCCACAAATTATGGTAAAAATATTGAAAAATTGCGATCTCATTTTCGCTCCTGCATTTCTCATTTCCAGTCCAGCATTTCAACTCGAAATTTTTACCAAGTAAATGGCAAACGCTCGGGGATATGTAGGCAAAATTTGAGCGAAATCGGTGCAGGGCAACCTTTTGAAATTGGCTATCAAAATCATCCAGGAGAAAAAAATCACCCTGTATAATCTGGCTTATCTTCTGAATCCATACAAGAATGGGTTAACCAATGAGTTGACCAGCAAAAACGTTTTCAATAAATTTAGGTGATTGCTCAGAAATTTCCACATGGAAATTGAGATGGTCTGCTGGATGTTGACCACACTGTATGGTAGCCAAAACACCACATAGGCGCCCACCACTAAAATTGCAGTGCGGAAAATCTTCGATTTCATCTCTCGTCTCCAAACTGGCACGTGTCTGGCACTTCGGTGCCATGCTTCATAGGTGGAGAAGTCAGTGGGGGTTGGAGTGGCGCTGTGCAACTGTGGACGAGGTGAGGGAACATTGAGGTGGGGCTCTGTAGCGAGGCGACACTGCCTAGTGTACTGCACGAAACTCTTCTTCTTGTACAGGCCATGATTAGCAACAGTTTTGTCCATGCTTGAGTGGTTACTGTATACCACCTGCTTGGCATCTGACACGTGCAGCAGCTTTTGCTTTTCAAGGAGTGAAGGGTCGTCCTGAATAGCATCATTAGCTGCTGTAGCCTCTTCCTGCTTCACAATGACATGCATATTGATGACTGTCTTGTGGTCTGCAAGAAGGGGCTGCTGTTGCTGTTCTGGAACCTGGAGCAGAAGCGTGGGAATAGATTCTTTTCTCTGCCCACTGTTGCTATTGCTGTTCTTGGTGAGTCTGTTCCACCTTCGGATCCTCTCTGACTGAGTTCTCTTCATCTTTTTCCATTTTCCCTTCAGATCATAGCTGTTGTCCCCCACATCAGAGTTATTGGCCACATGGTTGGTCTGTGATTGCTGGAAAGCAGCTGACTTGCTGAACTTGGTCGACACTGAGAAGCCTGTGGTTCCACTCTTCGCCATTTGAACTAGGATGAGTGTGATGGCTGTGTAAGTGATGATCAGGCAGGCAAATGGCAACCAAAACACCATCAGAATATGACTGAAAAGGTAGGTATTTTTCCAAAACTGTTCATCCTGACTCAGCTTTCCCACTTGGACTAACTTGATGTTCCAGATATCAGTGCACTGATGCCAAGTAACACCGTATAAGTCCTTGAGGTTGTACTCTCTCCAGATAAAGAGCTGAGGCAGACTGCAACATACAGCCACCAGCCATGCAATGCTGAGCTTCAGCTTTGCAGAGGCCACTGGGGTCCACCCTGATCCAGCATGCCACACTGGCCATGCAGCTGCAGTCAGTCGGTCCGTGGCAATGCAGACGATTACATTGGAACTGATGTAGAGACCCAGCAGTGAGAGGAATTGGTACAGCCTGCACAACAGGTCTCCACCCTCCCAGCTATAGGTGACCATCCATCCTAGCTTCCCAGTGATGTGGCCCAGTATGATGAGGAGGTCAGAGACATTGAGGTTCAACTTCAACAATAGGAAGGCTGCCTTTACTGAGCTGCCCTGGCCCTTGTCCTTCTCTGCTTGGCGCTGCATCAAGAGACAGCTGAGCACATAGATATTGAGCGGTGCACCAATTACAAAGATCACAGTCAGGCAGGCGATCTCCACGTAGTCTTCAGTCAGATGAGTTGGCACATTGAGATAGTGACTGTCATTCATTAAAGAAGAAGGATTAGTGAATTCATTGATGAGATTGCTTGTTGCCGTATTATTGTTCTGCATTGTGATGGTATTGCAGTTGTTGTAGAATAGGGAAGGCCTTTTCAAGCCAAATGCTCGGGAGGTTTAGTCTAAAATTAATGATTGAGTCACAGTATGTGTAGCATGTAAGGCTATACAGTGCATACCAACCTACCCATGGCAGGTGT
>JASAMW010006409.1:0-14884 GCA_030247985.1 Epsilonema sp. ZAB3_2
TGGCCTGAGTGGGCAGGATCTCCTCAGACTCATCAAGAGTCTGGGGAGGTACTGAACAAGACTGGTTCTCAGGGGTTCTGCAATGGGTAGACATTCAATTCGGCCTGAGCAGAGCGGGGTGGATCATGACTGAAGCCCTGCACCCCATCTACTGGAACTGGAACTGGAGCATTCCCCGAGAAAAAATTGAGGTTCCAGAGTACCCTCTACTTCCCGCTAAAAATAAAATCGAAGGAGTCCTCGGACCACAACGAAGCTGACACCATTGGAAAGAAGAAGAATCGGCGCATTCAATGGTGCCAGTTTTATTTCTCTACGACCGCTGGAATGCTTTGAACTTTGCGTGTGAAAATCAGCCGTTTGTATGGAAGCGGTCGTTTGTCACTCCCCCTTTTATATTACTCCTGCTCACATGAATGAGATGAGATAATCCTTCTTCTCCGCTTTCTTTGGAGCGACATAACAAATAGACTGTGGCCTTGCGATAGTTCAATTCACGTGCAATCTGCTTGCCAATTCCACAGTTAGCACCGGTCACTACCGCCACCATATCTTTGGCTGACTCCCCACCACGAAACTGCGCACCTTTCAGCCACGACCTACAAAAAAGCAAAAAAGCTACATGGGGGGGGGGACCTACATGTATATCGTGTGTGAAAGTAGAGCGCTCAGTATATGGAACCACGTATGTGTTGAATGAGGTTCGGTGACCTACCGTTAGTTTATTTACCTGTCATAGCCCCATGCAAATCGAGAAATCCTCTATGGGGCGATGCATAAGGGGACTACGCATGGAATATTATTTATGTTTTTGAGAACAATACACGCCTAGGCATCTTAGCTTGATGTAGGCTAGTGACTAGGCTAGCTACATTCGTAGCTTCAGGTACCTAATTTACGATATGCGATAACGCGATTGCGTTGGTCGATCGATAGCTACCCCGCTGTATTTGCTGAAAAGTTTGGATCGGTGTCTGCGGCGTCGTCGACGTCATTTGTTGTCAGTTCTTCTTGTCACTCGCTCCTTTTCCGCTCCGAGATCGTTGTCGAACAAGGTCCAAGGTCGACGCCCCGCAGGCAGCGATCCAAACTTTCACCCTTTCACTAAATACTGCGGGGTCGCTATCGATCGACCAAGCCAATCGCGTTACCGCATATCGTCCATATCGTAAATAAATATGGTGTTATGCATGGGGGAAGGGGCTATGCATGCATCGGACACTTTCATGCCCTGTCATGAATGGGGGGGGGGGGGGACCCAGCTACTAATACGTATTCTCTTTGACTTTATTCTTTCATTGTTGTTACTGTTTTCACATACCTGATGACACATACGAGCACAATGAGGAGAATGAGTTTCCATGACACAATGTCAAAAAAGTCAGGAAAATCCATGTTATCAAACAAGGCCATGTTTACAGAGTGCGAACTTGCCTGCGTCAATATAGAATTTTATCTTCTTCAATCACCTTTGTTACTGGCTTACTGCATCAACACAAGAACTTCGCATATCGCATCAAAACAAAACAGGAAACAGGAAGGAGGAGGATGAGCATTTGCATGAAAACCCAACCCAAGTCCTCAAGGTGTCCATGTCCTCACGACAAGCCTAGGAGTCCTTGACGACAAGCATAGAAGTTCACGGTTTTTCTACTATACAACATGACCTATCAAAAGGTGAACATTCATGCCGGTCCCACCCGTCGAGGCCACGAGGGACAGGCAGGCTCTCGAAGCGAAAGAATCGCAAAGGGGTTATGGTAGCCTACGTACGTGGTAAAAACGACGACCACGACGCGCGCGCTTCTTCGTTTCTTCCTTGTAAAGCGGACGTGAGGAGGAAGACTTCACCGCTCACCACGCCACCTGACGACAAGCGCGGAAGCAATAAAAAAGAAGCGACGAAGCGACAAAGACGCTACATGAACGCCTAGAGCACGCACTGAGCAAGGCCGTGAACTCCTAGAGAGGCCTTCTGACGAAGGTTCCACCTCCCGCCTCCCTTCCCTTCTTTTCCTTCCTTCCTTCCTTGTGCAACACTGCTGGAAAATAAGAATGGTATTTCGCTTTTAACCCCCTTCCTAATCCGAAGTGCCCACTTGTCCGTGGACACCCGGCGGACGGAGTTGCCCCATCCGTGTACGGGGTTTGTTTTTCAAGAAAAAAGTAATTCGCAGCAGAAAAGGGGGTGTTCATATATGACATTATGCTCGACCAAGGGTAGGGGGGTCAGACCCAAAAGTAACGGAAGCGTAATGGTGAACATAGGGTAGGGGGGGGGGGGGGGGGGGTCACGGATGGCTGCGTAACATAATAAAATTTTTACCAAACTTTTGGCTTGATATGTACAGTAGCCTACATTACTTTTGAGTTGATTTATTCGCTACTGTTGTTCACCTCTTGACTGACATCCTACCATGTACGTACGTTTATAAAGACGAGTAAAATTACTAGCCTGCCATCATGGAGCACCACACTGCAATTCATTTTTGAGGGGAATTTTTATTATGTTACGCCACTATAAGATTGCTGCGGGGGAATAGAAGACGGACTGGCGGATCGATAATGTGTTGGTCACGCTTGTGTAGAAAACATATTAGTAGTGGACAGGAGGAGGGAGGAGTGACCAGAGAAAATAAACGCCTTTCCTCCGTCTTCTATTAACTCGAGGCAATTTTACAAGGGTAGGGGGGTCGAATCAAAAACGTAACAGAAGCGTAACGCATAAGGTTGGGGGGGGGGGATAAAAATCGGGCCAGAAAGCATAATGTAATTAGTGACAACCCCCAAAGGTGGCTTCTGTGGTAGGCAGCAGTGATTTTAGGCAAAATGGAGGGCAGTGTTTCTTGAATGAGCTAACGGCTGCAAATAAATGATAAATTTCGTCGTATTTTATTTTTTTTATTTCCAATATATTCTGAAGAGGAAGCGGAGAAAGCTCAAGGACTGGATTTCGATGCCGACAAGAGGAAACAGCCACTGGTGGAGCCGAGGAGAAGATTTTCGAGCATGTTGACTTGTAGGCCTTCCATTCTTGCCTTGTTTCTTGACGTTTTGCCAACTTTGTTTTGAAAAACAAACCCCGTCCACGGACGGGGCAAACCCTGTCCGCCGGGTGTCCACGGACAAGTGGGCACTTCGGATAAGGAAGGGGGTTAAACCGCTAGAGGCGTGGTGAGCGGTGAAGTCTTCCTCCTCACGTCCGCTTTACTCGCTGCGCGCTTTGTCGATTTCGTTTTTACCACGTACGTAGGCTACCGTAACCCCTTTGCGATTCTTTCGCTTTGAGAGCCTGCCTGTCCCTCGTGCGGCCTCGAGGATTGGGTCCTCGGGTTACACTAATTGCTAAACCTAAACCTAAACGTAAACCTAAACCGGCACACTAATTGCTAAACCACTAAACCAATGCTGGAAAATGCATAAAAATGCCTAAACATACAGCCTCTATGCCTAAACCTAAACCGAGACACTAATACCTAAACCACTAAAAATGTTAAACCACTAAGTACATTATGTGGTATTTTTATTTACAAATTGTAATAAAAAATGCAAGCAATGTAATCTTTGCCCATAATTCTGTCTTCTGTTCCACACCTGCATACATAGGCTAGGCTCAGGCTCAGGCTTAGGCTTAGGCCTAAGCCTAGCCTATGTATGAAGTCTATTTGCATTTTTGTTGCTAATTTGTAATAATTTACCACGGTATAAGAAAAACACTGTTGGCTTATAAGTTTAGTGGTTTAGCAATTAGTGTGCCGGTTTAGGTTTAGGTTTAGGTTTAGGTTTAGCAATTAGTGTAACCCTGGGTCCTTTGTGGATTCAGGGCTAACTCTCGCTGTATAATGTACTGCACATACATGTACTCCTAGAGAGGCCTTTTTACGAAGGCCCCACCTCCCCGACCCAAGGAAATGAAGGGGGCGGGGAGATGGGGTCTTTGTCAAGAGGCCTCTCTAGGAGTACATGGCATAAACAAGAAGATTTGGTATTAACTAATACGCAACCAAAACAACCAACAACCAAAACAACCAACGGGGACTTCCTAAAAACTAGCTCCGCCTAAATGACACACTAGTTGTGCGTGTGAAGAACCATGATCAATCAATCAATTTATACCCTTATCAAAATTGTGGGGTAGCGTGGAGACAGTTGCTCCAACACATGCAGTAATGTTTGCATCCAACAAAAGTCTAGAGTGACCGAAAAAATGGAAAACTTCGAATGTCATAGGCGTTCAAACAAAATAGCATGAATTCGCATGGAAAATATGGATTGCAATTCCAGGTGTTGAAGTTACTGGGCACTGAGAGCTGGGTGGTGAATGGCAATATGTCTTGCGCAGGCGCTTGGGCAGACTTCAGCTCAGGCTAGGCTTAGGCTTAGGTATTGGATTCAGAGGGGTAGACCTCAGCCTCAGCCTTAGCCTGTCTATCCATGTGCCTGTGCAAAGTAGATATTACCATGCACCCCGCATCCACCATGCACCGCCTGCACCCCCAAATTACCCCGCACTGCCCTATTGCAAACGCTGGCTCAAATATTATCATATGCTACTCGGCCCATTTGTTGCTTCGACAATGTCTGTTGCGCCACTCTGTTTGTATGCGCCATTTAGGCAGATCCTATTTTCAAGAAGTCCACGTTGGGTGCGATTTGGCATGTACTCCTAGAGAGGCCTTCGGGGCCCCCCGCCTTCCTTCCTTTCCACCCGTACTTTTCACAGAAATTTATTGATTTTTTTAGTGCGGAAAAACGTCCACGTACGTACTGTATGCGTCATAGGACGAAATTTGCGCAAGTTTAGTTTTCTCCAGAAATAAGCCACATAGAAAGAAACGGTTTTTTGCGTGATAATTCTAAGACATTTGCGCATATTTTCAGCAATAGCTGAGAAAGTAATTTCTTATAATATTCAATATGTTTCAGGCTGATAATGTCACATATTTTCACACTGGACAAATAGGTGGCTATAATGCAACGATTATGCATCAAAACATGCCAAATCAAGTCAAACTAAAATCATCCATATACCCAACTTTCTTCGATCTTTTCAGTGGTGGGGTCCGTGTTAACACATTCCCAAGTGGTATGGCCAAAATGGCCATTTTTCAGCTTTTGGGCAAAAGTAGGGTATTTTTCCAGCCTCAGTGCAATATACACAGAGCCAGCCAAATGATATCCTTTTAAATTCCACCACCAAGGGTCCATAGGCCCCAGTGGTGGTGTTAACTCCTTCCTCACCACACTGGCAACCTGAGAAATTGATGAAAAACTCTGTTTTTACATACATTTCTACTCAAGTATGCTACCCTAGTGCAGTCAAACAGAGAATATTAGGGCAACTTCCCCTAGTTTTATGTGTAGCTTTCAAAAATGCACTTACTTTTAAAATTCTTTTACTATAATGCCTAAGCAGCCTCTTTTTATAACATTTTTGTGATCACTTGAGTAAAAACATTGGGTATATTAGCTTCAAAAGTGGACTAATTTAAAGATAAAGCTCATTTTTGAAATCTTTGCATATAACTAGGGTAAGGTACCCTGATATTCTCTGTTTGACTGCACTAGGGTAGCATACTTGCGTTGAAATGTATGTAAAAACAGAGTTTTTCATCAATTTCTCAGGTTGCCAGTGTGGTGAAGAAGGAGTTAACACCACCACTGGGGCCTATGGACCCTTGGTGGTGGAATTTAAAAGGATATCATTTGGCTAGCTCTGTGTATATTGCACTGAGGCTGGAAAATACCCTACTTTTGCCCAAAAGCTGAAAAATGGCCATTTTTGGCCATACCACTTGGGAATGTGTTAACGCGGACCCCACCACTGAAAAGATCGAAGAAAGTTGGGGTATATGGATGATTTTAGTTTGACTTGATTTGGCATGTTTTGATGCATAATCGTTGCATTATAGCCACCTATTTGTCCAGTGTGAAAAATATGTGACATTATCAGCCTGAAACATATTGAATATTATAAGAAATTACTTATCAGCTATTGCTGAAAATATGCGCAAATGTCTTAGAATTATCATGCAAAAACTGTTTCTTTCCATGTGGCTTATTTCTGGAGAAAACTAAACTTGCGCAAATTTCGTCCTATGACGCATACAGTACGTAGGGGCAATTTGGCGCACTAAAAAAATCAATAAACTTCTGTGAAAAGTACGGGTGGAAAGGAAGGGGCCTCTAGGAGTACATGGATTTGGGTGTTTTGGTTGTTGGTTGTTTTGGTTGCGTATTAGTTATTACCGAAGATTTTTTATACTGTATAATATAATATATATGCTGTAATTGCTGTCGCTTGCGTTGCGTTTGCGTTACACGGTCACGTAACATCCGGAAGGAAAAACGCCGTGCCGTCAATTCTGATTATGTTAGGCGTCTGCTTCTTATTACATTGACTGCACCTACGCCTTCTTTATTATTGCATAAAACATAAATGTAGAAGGTGGGTGTGTCTTCTTGACCTTTTATCCCGCCTTCTTGACAAGCTTTTTTCGCTGTCTCAAGGATTATATTCCTGAAGTTTATAAACCGATTGAACTTATCGCGGAAAGCGAGCTTGGGACTTTGTCAGCTTCTTCGCTTGCTTCCGTGTTCCGTCATTCTCCTAAACGTCGTGACAGAGAACAAGCTCCTGATTTCTCTGAAATTCACGGTGTTTCCGGGGAAATTTTTACGGAGAAACTTCCCTTCCTTTGCCTCTTTTTGGGCTGTATCGTCGCTATTGTCGTTCGCTTTCACCTGAGATTTGGGACTTGTTTTGCCGTCGTCTAAAGCGAAAAAGCAGTAGCAATGTCCAGTGGTAGCAGCAGCAGCGGCCCGCGGCCTAAGCCAGGCGCCCAAATCGTGAAGGAAGGTTGGCTGATGAAGCGCGGTGAGCACATCAAGACTTGGCGCCCGCGCTACTTCCTGCTCTTCGAGGACGGCAGCCTACTGGGCTTCAAGGCTCGACCGGAGTCGGGCCAGTACTCGGATCCACTGAACGATTTCACGGTGAAAGATTCGCAGCTGATGAAAGTGGAGCGTCCGAAGCCGAACACCTTCCTGGTGCGCGGTCTGCAGTGGACGACGGTGATCGAGCGCACCTTCCACACGGACACTCCGGCGGAGCGAGAACAGTGGCTGGCAGCCATCAAGGCCGTGAGTGGCCGACTGAAGGAGGAGGAGGAGCGCCTGAGTCGCCAGTTCCAGGCCGAGTACATGGAGGAGAACGGAGGCGGAGGCGGAGGAGACGACGGAGGCCTCACCGTCGACACCATGGACCTGGCGAAGCCTGGCCAGAAACGAGTGGTAAGTATGTATGCAGACAAGAGAAGGCTAAAAGGGCCGGCGGTGAAAATAAGTACTGCTGTGCGACCACTGGGATGCTGCGCAGAAGGCAGTTGCGGCAACTGCCTTCTGCGCAGCATCCCAGGTTGCGCTTAGATATGCCTCGTTCACCAGACGTCCGTAAATCCCAACGTCCGTTCGTCATTTCGTAACATGTCCGTCCGTCTGTCAACCCAACCCCACCTCAACCACCGTGTACGGGTTGACGGACACGGGTTGATGGACGCACATACGGATTTACGGACGTCTGGTGACCAAGGCATTATGGGTGGTCGCGACCGAACTTCTCTGATTTTTACAGTTTTTAACAGCGCGTTTTTTGATCGGTGACCTCGCCATCACACGCCGACACTGATCAAAAACGCACTAAAAACGGTGTAGCTCGGAGGGGTCACTCGCCTCGCGACCATCCATAATAATTCAAACTGCAACTGGCGAATTTTCCGTCCACAGAGAGAATGCGCAGTTTTGAAGTTTCTTCAGTCTTATCCGGCTTGTTTTCCAGAGAAAAGGGAGCAGGGCAACAGTTGGCACAACGCCCCGACGAGAAAAGCCATAAAGTTACGTTTTTGTTCGTTTGTTTGTAGGGCTTGGATGATTTTGAGTTTTTGAAAGTGCTCGGGAAGGGCACATTTGGCAAGGTGATCCTGGTGCGGGAAAAGCGGACCAGCAAGCTGTATGCTATAAAAATTCTCAAGAAAGAAGTCATCATTGCAAAGGTACTGTTGTAACATGTGAACTTGCACATGCAATCTGTTGTGCAGTTAGGCCAAATAATAAGTGTACGGGTGTCCCAATTTACTCGCTTTGCTTTTATGAATAAACGGTGCACAGAACAATTTTCCGTTGGCAGCATAGACAAACGCCCAAAGACAACTCTAAGTGGACCCGACGCAAAATGCGATTGCTCGAGCTTGGAACATCCGTACCTAAAAAATTCCGCTGTAGCGAGACGTGGCCGGTTGCCTGCCCCTTTTATAAATATTCCTGCTCGTGGTGGTGGGCAAAATCGGCCTTTCGATTAGCTCATTTCGGATTTTAGCAAAAAGGGGACAAGACGTCCAGGCAGGTTCTGTACAGCGCAAGTATACTAACTTGTGACGGTGTGTGGTGTTTGTAGGATGAAGTTGCTCATACTCTGACGGAAAATCGGGTGTTGCAAAAATGCAAGCATCCATTCCTCACGGTAAGTTGTTTGGCTGCTCGACCATTCCTTCTATGTATGCCCCGCTTTTCGGGTACTTTCGGCGTTTTTTCTTCGATATTTATTGACAAGAACTCAAGAACGAATCATTATTGACGGGTTGCGCTTAGCGAACGTAAGTACGTGGTCACGAGGTGGCCCCTCTGTATTACACTTTTTCAGTGCAACTTCTGATCGGCAGAGAGCGACGTCGGATCGAAACGCAGCGGAAAAGAAGCGAGCGAAGAAGAAAAGCAAATTTTCTTTTGTCTTCTTACTCGTGGATTTTCCCAGGACGGTTCGCTTGATTTTTTCCTCTGCGTTCCGACGTCGCTCTCTGCCGATGAGAAGTTTCACTGAAAAAATCGCAGGGGATAGGTAGCCAATATAAGCTTGAGGCGTTAAAGACCAAAATTACCTGGTTGAATGAATGAATGAATGAATGAATGAATAAATTTTTACTGTTACCACAAAGTTACAATAACAAAAGTACACGACATATGCCCGAGATTCTGAGACCAGAGACCAGAGATTCTGTGGCATGTCTTTTTATCTATATACAGTAATTTTGCGCCTCTGACAGCTGAATTTTGGGGCGCAAGAAGAAAACAGGGGCGCAAATGTGCCTCAAGTTACCACGTACCTAAGCCCCAGGGAAGGGGTCACCTCGCAACCACGTACTTTTGCTAAAGAGCAAAACCCGTCAATATACTACTACTTTGTGCACGTACACCGAAAGAGCTTCTTATGGTAGTCCGTCCAGCGAGATTTGTCTCTTGTCTTGGCCCTCTCCCATGCTGCGAAAAGTTTAAACTCATTCACCTTACTCTCCATGGGCAAAGGTTTGAGGCAGCTCTTGTTGGACTGTCTGTATGTTTCTGATTTGGCTGTTCGATAATATGACACCACGTTTGCACATGCGTTCCCCCTGAGTATACTGTCTTACATTATTGCTTTTCGCTACTTGCGCAATGAATTAGTGGTGTTCGCTAGCTCACCCCTCTATTTTTCAATGTTTTTCAGAGAGTTTGAGTGTTTCAGAGCGACCCCGTCAACACTTGCCGGCACCGATCACAAAAAGCACTGAAAAACAACTGAACTCAAAAGCAGAAGGGTCAGCTCGCGACCACCCATAATTCTCAGCGCAAGTAGCGAATAGTTTCATCCGGCGACAGTTGTCCCTTGGTCTTTGCCCGCGCTGCGCAGTTTACATGTACTCCCACAGAAGAGGAATGCATGAAACGCGGAGAAAAATCCGTGGAATGGTTTCTATTTTTCGCAGCACGCAGGCAAGCACCAAGGGCAACTCTTGCCGCGCGAACTATGGCAGTAGATAGCTTCAGCTCGTAAATAAATATGTTTACGCTTCTTGGTTAGTGCTGCTATTTATAGGCCGTCAGACACAGTTTGATCGAATGTTCATGAGACGTTTTTGTGCATACTACTGTGCGTAGGGAGCGGGATAATTCTTCTCAAAGATAATAGCCTAGCCTACTACGGTTTAGTGCCTATTAGGTTGTCGTTATCGTTGTTTATCTATTCTCGATGCCAGCTGATAAAGCTATCGCTCAGCTGCAGTAGGTACGTGAAAGGTAGTGCTTTGATCAGTCAAGTCAAGTGAATGTCGGAAATAGTACTTGGTTGTCGCCGCGGTCTCTGACCTGACAAACAACTTCATGCCTAAATATAGGTTGGCAGCATTACAAGGAGAAGGAAGATGTGATGTAGCCTACCTTACTTTACCATTATTGATCGCTCATTCGCTTTGAATATGCGGGGTACGTATTCCTTCGTTTTCACTTGGTGGTATGCAATTTTTAGCATAGCTGTTGCTAGTTAAGTTGGTTTTTCTTCATCTTCCTACTGTTTCCCCTTTCGTACCGCTAATTTTACCTATCAATGGTTTCCGCTTTTAATCCAGCAGCATGCAAGCAGTGTTCTATAGTTCTGTACACTAAAGGTGTAGTAGCAGTATGTTGTGTTGACAGCAAAAGCAGTGCATGAATATGTTATTATTGCCGAGTTTTATAGACTGATAGTGATTAGTGATAGGAAGGGAGCTTACGTACAGAGAGCCGGATTTACATATCAGCATTTCCTGGCAACGGTGGGCACGAAGACGGTTTGGTGCCTTCTGTCTTTCTAGTGCCTTCGATATAGCTTTCAAACGGATGATCGCCTGTGCTTCGTTATGGAGTTTGCAAACGGAGGCGAGATATTCTTTCACTTGAATCGAGAGCGGACGTTCACTGAGGAGAGGACGCGATTCTACGGGGCGGAAGTGGTGCTGGCGCTGGGATACCTGCACTCCCAGAACATCGTGTATCGAGACATGAAGGTCTGCCTGTGTCACCACACGCCTTGGCTCATATATCCTTCCTGGGGAGCAGGCTATCCCTTTGCTGCTTGTCATCGGAATAACTTCCTTACGTAAAAATCTCAAATCTCTTAACTTCCTTACGTAGCTTGGCATTCCGATCCGACCATATCAAGGTTACACTGAGTGAGGGTTAGCCTGCTTCGCAGAACGACGACAAAGCATGTCCGAGCATTCACTACTCGAATTATTCATTCTGGGTGGTCGCAAGGTGGCCCCTTCCTTGTGTTTTTAGATCGGTAGGCCGACGGTTTGTAGTGTTTTTGTGTCGCTTTTCCGCTGCCTGATGATTGAAACACTGGCTTGGGCTTACCGATCAAAGAAAACCCTGAAAGTAAACTAACCTGCCGATTGCCCAGTCGATGAATGACTCCAGTAGTAGTGTACGTATTTCATCCATTGTATTCACGTTTCTCCTTTGCGAAATCCGATTTCATGCTTTTTCCTAAACTTGCTTCCGGTTGACGAAAGTTGCAGGAAACGGCAACGGAAAGGAGAATTGCGAATATTTGTTGTTAAGGCATGCTTTTTGCTGTGTTGAAGTTCCGTGTGGTCGAAGAAGCACATGTTTTCGCTCGGCTTCCTGTATATGTACAGTATGTGTACTGAACTGCGTGTTTGTCTTTGGAGCAATTATTGTATAGTATGGTGTGGCTTCTTCTGGCTGTTGTGTGTGTCGCTTGATCACATTTTCCTTCGTGCACTTGTTTGTCTGATATGCTACATGTTTTTCACGCTCTCTGTTTGTTTTGATGGTTTTGCTCCCGGGTCCCAAGCAGTAGTGTACTTACTGTATTTGGCCACTCGAGATACTGTAGCTATATGGTTAGATACAGTGTAGTTGCGCAAGGAGGAAATAACCTGTTTGAAAGTGTTTTTATCCTGTCTGTCTACGTGTAGGTCTGCAGTTGTTTTCGTTCTTTTGCGCTTGTTTGTTTTCGTTCGTTGGATAATGGGGACTGACTGAAAATGTGAGACAGGGTGAGTGCTGCTGCTGCAGGCAGAGTAGAGTTCTTTGGGGAGGGGGTTAAGACAGTCCATTTTTTTGCGATGCGAGTCGGAACAGAAGACACCGGTGGCACATTGCAATCTCAGCATATGATTTAGGGACATAATAAGAAATTATTTGCTGTATGAGAGGGAGCCTCTGATAGGACACACATGCGAAACCGAGAAGTCTTATGTCGTCTTCGTTCGGTACGTGTTATGTATGTGTTACGCCTACTTTTTGTGTCTGTGCAGGAGTTGAAGTGCAGCTTTCAAACGGCGGATCGCCTGTGCTTCGTGATGGAGTTCGCCATCGGGGGCGACCTGTACTATCATTTGAACAAGGAAGTGCAGCGACTGCGCGAGGGATTCAACGAGAGCCGAACTCGCTTCTACGGCTCCGAGATCATCAGCGCACTCGGCTATCTCCACGAGAACAACGTCGTCTATCGCGACTTGAAGGTGCTGCTTGCTTACTGTGGCTCTGCTCTGCTACAACCTGTGTTGCTGCTGCTGCTTGTGCTTGTCGCTCATTCACCTTGGAGGAAGATGCGCCCAGCGTACGCCCGGCGTATCCTGTCCATGTTCTGACATACCTCGAGCCATGGACACGCCGCTTGTATGCCCAGCGCATGTCTCTGACGTGACTGAGCTTTCAGCTTTTCGTTTGTGGTGGTCTTCGTTCGTTTTTGTTCTGCCTGGCAGATGTGTAGTGTAGTGCTGTCTTTGCCAAGAAACTTGGCGCTAATGTGTTAGTGCTCTGAACCTCTGTGCAGGCGAATAGATGTCGTGTAACCGATCAACAGATGCAAAAGTTGGTGTCGGCGCCTTTTGTGACTACTATGCGTTTGTTTGCGAAGAACAGTACGTTGGATATTTTCCTGTACGAGCTCTCCTTCCCAATTCACTGTTCTTGGCAAATACACGCATGGTACATACTGTACGTATGATGACTGAAATACGTTTGGCATCTGTTTTAGTTGGAGAACTTGCTTTTGGATAAGGATGGTCACATCAAAATTGCCGATTTTGGTCTGTGCAAAGAGGACATTGCTTTCGGTGACAAAACGAAAACCTTCTGCGGGACGCCAGAATATTTGGCACCTGAGGTACTACTATGTGTCGGTGAGAGAGAGAGCGCTGCTTATATTCCAGCAGCCGTTTGCCTAAGTCACTGTGAGTTTGCTCACCACATGTGTAGCGCACTCAGTACGGCTTTGCAGTGTGGTGTTTTGTTCAGTGGTCGGAGGAGGCGGAGTGTTTAGGTGCTGGAGGATAACGACTATGGTCGTTCGGTGGACTGGTGGGGAACGGGTGTGGTGATGTACGAGATGATGTGTGGGCGTCTACCTTTCTACAGTAAGGATCACGAGAAACTGTTCGAGCTTATTCTCACTGGGCAGGTGCGCTTCCCCAGCAAGCTCAGTATGGAGGCGAAATCTCTACTCTCCAAGCTCCTCGTCAAAGAACCATCCAAGAGGTAATCAACAACCCACACTCCACCGACCTGCCTACTGTGTGTTGTGTTCTCTGTCCAGTCGGTCCACTGTGGTTGAGGCAATACGTACTTACGTAACGCATCCGGTGATTTCTTCCGACGGTATGGTAAAACCGGCTAGCTGTCCCTAATTGAGGAATTGGAGAAGATTATGTCGTACCATTGTAAAGCTCAGTTGCTAGAGTACTACTCTCTTATGTCGTGAAAACTAAAGTGTGACCAGAAATTCTGTGACGACCCATTGAAATTTTTTCTCTGCCAATATGAGGCGTAGAGCACAGCGGTCAAAACTTCCACGGCTAACTTTTGCTCGCATTTCCAATAAAAAAACCGCTTCCCTCTACGCCTCCTCTATGTCGAGATATCGCCAATTTCCTTCAGTACTGAAATCGGCGTCGACCAAATACGCAAAACTAAACTGCGCATAAGACGAAACTGCACGCCCCACAATGCCCGATTCTACGAATGAAGCATGACAAGAAAAATTTTATTTCTTTGCGATTTCTATTGCCATATTTAGCGTTCTAGATTCTCAAAGAAGCGTTCATGACAACATTATTGTTGCATGCGCAGTTTTGTTTTGCATATTTGGTCGACGCGTATTTTAGTACTGAAGGAAATCAGCGAAATCTCGACACAGAGGAGGCGTAGAGGGAAGCGGTTTTTTTATTGGAAATGCGAGCAAAGTTAGCCGTGCAAGTTTTGACCGCTGTGCTCTACGTCTCATATTGGCCGAGAAAAAATTTCAATGGGTCACAGAATTTCTGGTCACACTTTAGGGGCCTGGGTTGGAGGCTCAGCATACCAGTGTTGAATCTGCTCTATTGGCTTACGTACCCATCGAGCAGAAACAATAGCTCAAGAGTACGAGTGGTATGTATGTGCTTGAGCAGCATAATATACGTAATGTACATATGTATACAGTACACAACATGCAGGTGCAATATGGGAGAATGCAGTGTTGCGTGTGTTTGCTCTCAGGTTGGGTGGTGGTCCTGAGGACGCGAAGGAGATCACGAGTCATCCTTTCTTCGCCAGCATCGACTGGGTGGCGCTGTACGAGAAGCGCATAGAACCCCCCTTCAAGCCCGCCGTCGAGTCGGACACCGACACTGGAAACTTCGACCAGGTATCTATCTACAAACTTCATGTAGACACTCGGCCATATGGGGCGAACCTGGCCACCTCACTGAAAGTCCATCTTCCTACCCGGGTGGTAGGGTTTGTCCACGCACGCTACCATACCGTATTTACTGGTATTTACTGGTAGATAACCCCCCCCCCCCCCCCCCCAATGCATAACCCCCCCCCCCCCCAATGCATACCCCCATATTGGCAAGACAAAAACTCTTCGACACAATGGGGGAGTTTTTTCTGGATTCGCGCCACCCCTCCTCCATTGCTAGAGGGCGCAATTTTAGCTAGCATACCAGGTTACAAAAGTACAAGAGTGCATATTTCTTACTGTCTTGTAATATACGTTATTAAAGATATTTTGCATGGATTG